>JANHZU010010067.1:379503-402143 GCA_032468055.1 Acrochordus granulatus | reverse complement strand
GTAAGATCAGATCAGATCATTTCTTAGGATTGGCTTTTTGCTTAAAACAGGCAGTGAAATCATAGCTTCAGAAATGCTTCATTTCTATGTGTACCCAATGCTCTCAATCAATAAATCCAAGGTAAGGTCCATATGTTAATATCGACCCCCTACATGATGTTTTACAATACATGTTCACATATTTTAAACTCTAATATATACCATCTGTTAGATTAGTTCAGCATTATTGTTCCCATTTTGTTCATTTTGGAGGCTGGACAAATCCACCAACATACAGTGATTTAGCTCATGTAACCTAATGCATTGCATGGCACAAATTAGATTTACAGGGTCCTCTGTATTTCCTGCAACTAATAAGGGCTTAATCTCCCTCTTCCAATCCAAATCTTCCTTTGGCCCCCTGCTCAGTCAGACTTACCCCGGTCAGCATCATAAATGTACATAAACTTCTGGCACTTGTAATATTCAATGACACTGATGAGGGCATCTTGAAGTTCTGGGCGCAGCTGAATAACAAATTGATTGGATGTGTCAACAGGGAAGCTAGGTGTTACAAAGCAGACATGTAGAGCTCCACAGAAGGATGTGAGCATGTTGACAGTCCTCCGCTCATAGAAGCCAAAGATAGCATAGACTCCTTTGGAGAACTGGGAACAGACTGGAAAGAGAGGAATGGGGGAAAAAAAGGAAAGTCAGAGATGCTCCGAAAGGAATTAGAAATGCTTCCATTTTACTTAGGCATTATTCCTTTGCAAGTAGTCATATCATCCAAAGCCCTGCCACTGAAGGAAATCTCAGAGATGACATGTTCCATTTGTTTGCCCTGAGTTTGTTGATGTGCTGTTATGAATACAAGATGAGGTCTAGAATGGCAGTTTTTCAAATATCTCTCATGGGAATTGAGGTTTTAAAAATGATAGGATTAAATTGTATGTATGTCACTCAGCCAAGCAAAAGAAGAAAGTATACTGGGTAAGTTTTGTGATATATCATCATATGTTATATTCTACTGTATGGTTATTTCCCCCATGGCTAGGAAAAATGCATTAAATTTTTCTTCAAGTTAATAAAGCTGCTTGCTTCTCTTCTGATGTCAGGTAAATATTGTAGTTCATTTACACAGAATGTGGCCATTCCAAATCAGCAATATATTGTGTGGTTCTATGCAAGCATTCTTTAATTTCATGCAAAATTAATATTTCAATCTACACTATAGCATCTGAACTAGAATTGAAAAGGAAAGGCAAATAATGTTTCAAAACCATGTTGGGTTGATACGACAACTGCTGTGCTTTCAAGTGGCCTATCTTTTGGCTGTTCAGGTATCTAGCATGTTTGAGGTGAGGTTTTTTTTTAAGAAGATAGGGAAAACTCTGCTGGATCAAGTAAAGGACGTAAGGCTATTTCCAGAGTGGCCAAATGCAGGGGTATCCCCACTGTCTTGTACACACTTTCAAGTCCTCAGCAATAGCTTGCAAGAAGCATCCTCAGGTACAAGGAGGCCTATTCTCCATGAAATATGGCTTACCTCCTCAGAGAGAAAAAAGTGCTGAACAAATACAGGGCTAGAAGATCTTCAGGTTTTATTCAGCTATGGAATGTTCATGTTTGTATGAAAGGGGAGGATTTGAAAAGAATAATTAATGCCTTTGGGGACATTTTCAGCCTTATCACTTTTCTCTCTTGAGACTCTTTTCTAGCAAAGGTGAGAGTTACAGTAACTCCAAGGGATGAAAGAAGATCACCTGGATCCACAGTGGATTCACTTCTTTAAAGTACACAGATATGGGCAATCCAGTAATGTGTGAATTGTTGCTCTAAGCAGCGATTTCTGGAGAGAGAAGTAATTTAGTGTACCTAGTACTGAGAGCAAAGAGGAGGAATGAAAGCTTATAACTCAATACAAGAACTAAATCTTGTAAAAAGTATTGCCACTTGAGAATTCATATATAGAAAATGTCACATCCTTAGTAAGGATTTTATCCCTGAACTTTCAAGGCAAATTGTGTAGATCAGGTTGAGCTGTTCTGCAAATTTAAGTCTGAATTAAATACATATATTAGGAAAGATGCATAAAATATATTAGTGAAAATAATTTGAATCACTAAAAGAGTTTTCATTTGTTTAAATTACAACTCAGATTGTCATCCTTAAATTTCCAAAGACAGCTGTGTAGAATTCCAAATTTTTGACACGGCTGACTGTCAAACATCATATTGTGTAAATTTGTGGTATGTAGAGATATTTTTATCTTTTAATTGTTGTCTTATTTTTTTAATTTAGGCAGATATCAACCTTGATTGATTGCTTCTAATAACTAACTGTTTCTCTGTCACATTTTATTACTTCTTTTGATTATTTTATTTTATTTCAGTACTTTGTTTTTGTTATTGTTGTGATTAGTTTAAGCTATCTGGGGTACTGCATAGGAGAAATATGAAATGTATCCTTTCTTATGAATAAAAAAATACAGACATGCCAAAGAAGGGCTTAACAAATTAACTTAAACATTTTATGAAAGATTTTATAACGGTCACATGTGGCAAATTTTCACTCGTGGCATAATTGGCCAAGCCATTCTTGCAGTGAGAAAGATTGGGGTAGCTGGATCATTGTAATGGCTCTAGTTTTAACAAAACTATTAAACAATAACAGTTCTACACATATAAAATCAAATGCTAAAAACATCAATTAATTCCAGTTTTCTTTGCACTGATTTCAATACTTTCTGTTGCTAATAGGCAGAAGGTTTGATCTCTGTTAACCAGCTACTCTGGAGAAGGTTTGCACTGGATCATGGGAGTGCTTGAAAATTATGTACAAATTTCCAGAGGAAAATGCATGGTAGGGATAGCAGCATATTTTGAAATATAAACCTCAGGCATGTATACTGTCAATTATGAACTTCATTCATGTTTATTGGTGCATTCTAATTTTAATAAATCAAATTCTAAGGTGATGGTTCTAACCTTTCATCATGAGACCAGCCTTTGATTTTAACATCATAGAAGGATATGACTCAAAGGAACCTTTAAAAATAAAACAAAACAGGGTTTTTCACTGTCTCCATTCTCCTTTGAACTGATTCTAGTTTTTGCTGTCCAGCCCATGATATTTCCTTGTCTACTATCAAATAACTTTGGCCTTCTCCAAGCTCTTTGTGATGTGATGTCATGCTAATCCTGCTAGTATCTTTTGCCATTATATACATTCTAGCTAGCACTTTTCAAGTATTTCCATAATGGAGATTCTCGATTCACATATGCAAATATCTTTTAGAGTTTTCCAATGTAAGCTATAAAAAACACATAGAAATTGAATTCTTTCATTCCCAGTGAAATGAAGAAAAGAGGTAAGGCTTAGTGGATGTGATATATACAAGATATTTTAAAGAGGAAACTTGGCAGACTCTTCTGTGGTAGGATTCATGCTGCATTGTTTCCATCTCTGTTGTTGGAAGCAGACATGGACTCTACTATATTTCTACCACCTGCTTCTCAAGGAACTCCTATCATTCTCATAGGACAACCTGCAACCACCAATAGCTTGATTCTAGTTCCCTTTAGTCTTTTCATTCAGCGTGCCTCAGTATCAATATATATATATATGTATATGTATATATATATAATACACACATATCAATATTTTTTTTGCAGAATCAAAATATCGCTTTCCCATTTTTGGACCTAGGCTGATCTCAGTTTGAACTGATGGAAGTAACATTACATTTCCTGCTTCAACCTATCATTGACTGTAGCTGAGGATACAAACATCTTACAACTTCCATTTTACAGAGGCAACCTTAGGCAGTGCCAGGGACCATGGTAAGTATAGGGTTAACCATGTTTGATATTATTCCTCTTTTTCCATCTTTTATTTCATGTTAAGTAAACATAGCAATCAGGTTTTGGATTTCTCTTCCCCATCCTCATTGCTCTGCAATATTCAAAAATTAACATTTCTCCCCATCCTGAAAGTTTATATTTGTGTATATTTAGGGTGAATGATATTTCTTCCATTTCCCTTGAATCTAATTCCCTTTTAAAACCTTCCATAATAATGCTTATTACCACATCTTATAACAGCTAATTTCCTAGTAATTTAATTTGATATTGTGTACAGAATTACTCCTTTTCCTTCATTTGGCTGCATGAGATAATTTTAATAATTAGATTTATGAGGCAGCCCAGCTCAAACAGTGTAACTCTGGGCAGTGTACAATAAAAAATAATAAACCCCAAACCCCACATAATATTGAAACACATGCAATATATAAACATAAGATGCAAAATATAAAATTATGGCTCAGCACCATAACAAAACCATCAAAAGGGTACTCCACTCAACTGGCTCCTAATGCCTAGGAAAAACAAATCTTAATGGCATTCCTCCAGTAAATAGAGTTGGGACCTGGATTCTTCTGGTAAAAGGATAAGAAAACCCCTGCAAATCTCTGAGTACAAAAGCAAAGAGGAATTTTGAATTACATGAATGTGCAAAATGTTGGCTTTGCAGATGATGCAGAATTAACATTCCCTGAATTTTTCATTCACTGTACTGGGTGGGACTGCTGGGAACTATAGTTTATCAACATCTCAGATTCAGATACTTAACTGGCCAAGCATGGTTAGAGATACAAGGAATTTGATTCTGGTACAGCAGCTCCCAGGTTACTTGCAAGACAACAGTAAATAAAATAATAACATAATAATAAATGAAGTTAGATATTCAACAGTAAAGTGTGCATCCAAAGTATGCAGCTAGTAGAAAGGGAATTATAAAGTAGAGAATTAGAATCATGATAAGTACATAAATACATTAGACAAAGCTTCTAAAAAAAATAAGTTTGAATTATTTGCACTTTGTGACGTATTATATAATATGAGTCACGAATTCAGCTGAATGATGGCATGGGGGAAAAACTATCCCTGTGTCTGGTTATTTTCTGCAATAATGGTGCTAATGGTAGTCCATTTCAAGTCTTGGGAGATTATAGAGGAAATTTGAAGGACTGTATTCCTGATACTGTGTTCCTGAATATGGTAAAAAGGGGTGAAACAGGAGGACTCTTCCTAAAATCCACTGTCATCTCAACAGTTTTAAGTGTATTCAGCTCTTAGTTGTTTTGACTATACCACAGGGCCAGCAGTTCAACTTCCCATCTGTATGTAGACTCATCCCCATTTTTAATGAATCAATGATAGTTGTGTTATATGCAAACTTCACAATTTTGACAGAGGGGTCTCCAGACAGCACATAGTCCTGAGGAGCACCAGTACTGATTGTACAAATACTGAATATAATTTTCCGTAGCTTCACCTGTTGCTTCTTGTCTTTCAGAAAGCTGGTTATCCACTTATAGGTATGGGCAGCCACAGTGAGCTGGGTCAGTTTGTAGTGAAAAATGTCTGGGATGATAGTGTTGAATGCTGAGCTGAAGTCCACAAAAAGGACCCTTGCATAGGTCTTTGGGGAGTCAAGATGTTGCAAGATATAATGCAGTGACATTTTGACAGCATTGTCTGCTGACCTGTTTGCCCAATAGGCAAACTGTAGAGGCTCCAATAGCAGATCTGTGATGGCTTTCAGATGGGCCAGCACCAGTCTCTTAAAGGTCTTCAGATGTTAAAGTGACAGGCCTGTAATCATTTAGCCTGTTGATGGACATTTTTTAAGGATGGGGATGATGGTAGAATGTTTAAAACAAGAAAGGATGTAGCACAGCTCCAGTGATCTATTCAACATTTGCATGAGGGTAGGAGCCAATTGTGCAGCACAAGCTTTCAGGGAAGAAGGAGTCACACTGTTTGGGCTGGGTGCTTTTTTAATTTTTTGTTTTTGAAGGAGTCTTAGGGCATCTTTTTCCAGAATCACAAGAGTTGGGTTACTGTGAAAATAGTTTTTTAAATTTCTATCACTCAGATAAGATAAATCATTTTTAATCTCTTTTTTCATAATAACCTGCAATATGATTGTCATCTTGCTTTACCAAAATTCTCAAAGGGTTACTGCACTAAACCATCTTTGTGTAATGCTCACTTGTCAGAATCTGCATTGTGTCTGGGTGCCTTTTTTGGGCAGTCAGTGTTGTCTTTTCAAAATAATATTTCTTCATGCATTAAAATGGTTTTTAATACTGGGAATCGTGACTTGGGTGGATGGAAGGAAAATCTATTTGCTTCTCAACTATTCTTGGAGCAGTTCTGGAATCACATATTAAGACCAATGTCAACTTTATCAATTGCTACTTCTTATGTAAGAAAAATTAGCCATCCTGCTTTTTAATAGAATATAATCAGCCATCTTCTTTTTTTTTTTTTTTACAAAAACTCTCAACCATTTATTTCTCTTGTCTTTACCAAAAAAGTATCCATTCAGGATAAAAAGCTACAATAACTAGGCAGCTTTTTTTTTGATAGATTTAACTAAAATCCATTTGCCTAGAAACATCCTGCTACGTTGTATGCCCAGGGAAAAACAACTAACATTAAAAATGTCATGATCTTCAAAATGCTCTAAGATGAAATTGAACTGTGAGAGGCGATTATGTCTTCATTTTTACAAGATATTATATGGTATACTACTTAAAACTTTTAGAATAAAAATATACTTATTTGGAATCCTTAGTCCCCATCAACCTAAGCCATGGCAATTAGTATTTTTGGGTTTTGGTGTTGACGCTTTTTTCTAGTGATATCTTATTTAAAATGCTAACCCTGTAATTTATTAGCAATATTTAATACCTCTGTGGCCAGAAAATCTTAGTCTTTTATTACCACTGATTAACATACCTTTGATGTTCTGCCCAGCATTACACAATCCAAAACAAATTACTTTCAGGAAGCTGAATATTATATAAATATAGAAAAGTAATAAATAATGCATAGACAGGAGACTTTTTTCTTGGTGTGTTCGAACATGCCACCATCACTTCATATGGCTTTGACTTCTAAGACAGCAACGCTTCCAGTCCTCCAGGGAAACTTTTCACCTAGCAGTGCACTTCGCACTCTGATATCAGCAACAGCAGCTGCTGGCAGACGGCCTTTCCACAACTGAGTTTTCGTCAGCGACCAAGACTGTTCATCTACCAGAGGAAGCCTGAAAGCTGCTTAGTCAAAGTGCCTTTGAGTTACAGTCTTCTCACTAATGGGCCCCAGATGTTCAAGAAACAGAAACTTTCATTCATTTTTCAGAATGCTGTTTCTTCTCTCCCCCCTCCAGCTGCTTAGCTTTGGCAAGAGATTTAAAAGACAGAAGAGATATTTTTAAAGGCAAGAAATGCAGTGAAATATATTGGTTACGAGAGGATTTTGCTTGAGAGCTGCACTAGACAGTTCCACTTGGCAACAGGCCCAATGCAGAATCAAATAGGTCTAAACCTGAACAGATCTCAGCCAAATTTTATCAAAAGGATCTTTCACACTAAAGGCCCAATAAAAATGCAAGGGCTGGAGAAAGTTACAATAGCTGGCTGGCTCCAGATTCTGTCAGTAGAATACAGTACTATATTAGCAGAAGTGCCAAAAAAGTGCTCGGAAAAGGAGCAAGACAAAGGAGAAGTAACAGCCAGATTAGGGAGACTCAAAGTTAGGCCAAAATAAGAATACTCTGAAGCAATTTCCAACACAGTGGACACAACACCTTAACCACAACCCCACACTTAAGGCACTAACTATGGATTATAAACTATAGCTGAGTTTATGAAGTGCTAGCATATCCATAGCTAACTTCTATTATAAATGAAAATATGAAAAATTTGAAAAGAAGAAGAAAGCCTTTTACTTGGGTTGGGAATAATTTAAATACAACATAGATTCAATCTTTGGAACTTGGCTGTCTTATTTTCATATTTAGGATTAGGTTGTTACTACTGTATTTCTGGAAAAAATATTATCTTTGTATATTGATTATTTCAAGGATCTCTTCACTTCTTCCTCTATAACTATTAACTCTATTACTTTATACTCTGTACGAAGTAAGGTATAGCAAAGTAGGAAGCGTGGTGGTGCAGTGGCTTAATGACACTGGAGTTGTCGACCAGAATTGGCTGATGCTCCAGTAGTTTGAGCCACAACACCGCGTGATAGAGTGAGCTCCTGTCACTTGCCTTTAGCTCCTGCCAACCCAGCAATTGTGAGTAGATAAATGGGTACCACATCAGTGGGAAAACTAGCTGCCTTTGTGAGGAGAGGGAAGCTGGCACCGGACCTGCCCCGACTTGAGGAGAGGCTGGAGCAGCAGAGGAAGGTCCTGATGAACAACAGGAAGTCTGAATGCCACTAGCTAGTTGGTGTGAAAGAAGTGTAATAGTTAATGTTAATGGTTGTAAGCCTCCAAGAGTCACTCTTGAAGAGACATATATAAATTTGTATTTATGTATAATCATGAATCTTCTTTGAGTGGCATCTGCTTTCCAAATGGTGGCATACATAAATTTGTAAAGTAAAATTTAAAAAATAATGAATAAAAAAATCAAGTTTGTCCAGATTTCTCTCCTGCAATCCTGTCTTAAACAGGAACAAGTGTTAATTATATGATTGATTGATTGATTGATTGATTATTTATCAAATTTATAGCCCACACAACTCACTATCTCACTAATTCTCATTTATGAGTGGCATCTTTAGTTCATATAAATGACACCTGGAAAAGCTTCAGTTTTTAAAGAACTATGTTTTTTTTTCCAAATATGTCCACAGTTTTCCAACATTCTTTAGTAGTATTGTCCTGCAGGAGACATTTTCCAAAAAGGTTAAATAAATCTTATGCAAAACCAAGTCCCATGTGACTGTCTTTCAGGGGATGTTATATGAATCTACATTTGGCTGAAGCCACATGGAATGAATTATTTAATCACTTCGGTTTCCCTCCCATAGACTCATCCTTGTTGTTTAAGGTTCATGTTTGAAAGCTAACCATTGCATCCAAGGTCTGTTTTAACTCACATAAAATTTTAATGAATTGTTCTGATATGGTTTTCTTTCTATCTATCTATCTATCTATCTATCTATCTATCTATCTATCTATCTATCATCTATCTATCATCTATCTATCTATCCTATAGATTTACTCTAGTAATGGTAATGATTACCACATGACACTGTACTGTAGCAATCACATATAGATTGCTTTAGATTTTGGACTTATGCATAAAATATCAGGCACAATTTCTTGCTACTCTAACTGCATCCTGCAACTTCTCATTTTATCATACATTTTTAACATTCAGTTTTTGATTAGAAATAGTTCTATCTCATGATTATACAACTTAAATTTCATAATCAGTATCAACATAACTGCACATCATTTGGAAAGCAGATGCCACCCAAAGAAGATTTCTACAGTATTGGTTAATTTGATAACTACTTGGATGGGGGGAAAGGTGTGGTATAAATGAGACAAAAAAAGAATAAAAATCACAACAAGTATTTGACCTGATGAAACCTATATTAAAACAAACATTTTGTCAAAGTACTTAACTTCTGAAATCTGTGTTTGAAGTTTATAAAGAACAAGGTATAAATCTCTAGATAATTAAGTCCTTATCTTCATTTTCATTACCTTCATTAATATTGCTGTATGAAGGATATAAATACTGCATATTATTTTTTTCTAGCATAAATATTTTGATACTTGTTAATGGTATAACTTTTCTCCTCCAAGATGCAGTTTGAAGTGATTAAATTAGCTGTAAATTTCAGTTAGCTACTCAAAAACATATGTGGCTCTTGACAAAAAAATTAACATTATAGCTTGCATGGGTGTACAATATGTGATTCTCCATAACTCCCAGATGCCCAAGCAAATAGGGCCAAGAGAGGGATGTTAAAACATCTGTTTTAGTAATATCTGAAGGAACAATCTTTAGATGTGCGTCTTCTTGTGATATGCAGTGAGAGCTCTTCAGGTTTGTATGAGCCTTGAGTGATGATAGTCAAGGAGACCTTTGACATCACCTTTGTGAAAAAATATGTCACTGAGTTATATACTGCAACATCCTGAGGGTTCAAAGACGTAAGCAAAGGTCCTTTTTGTGGACTTCAGCTCAGCATTTAACACCAAATCCCAGATATTCTTCACTATAAACTGACCCAGCTCACTGCCCATATATTTAAGTTGATTAACAGCTCTCTGAAAGATAGGAAACAACAGGTGAGGCTAGGAAAAATTACATCCAGTACTCAGACAATCAGCAGTGGTGCTCCTCAAGGATGTGTGCTCTCTCCACTACTTTTTTCCCTCTACACCAATGACTGCACCTCTAGAAACCCCTCTGTCAAAACTGTGAAGTTTGCAGATGACACTACAATCACTGAACTCATTAAAAATGGAGATGAGTCTGCATATAGACAGAAAGTTGATCAGTTGGCCGGTGGTGCAGTCAGAACAACTTATAGTTGAATACACTTAAAACTGTGGAAATGACAGGAGATTTCAGAAGGAATCCTTCTATTTCTCCCTCCCTTACCATAGTCAACAACACAGTGTCATCAGTACAGTTCTTCAAATTTCTGGGCTCTATAATCTCCTAAAACTTGAACTGGACAGATAACATGAGCATCATTGTAAAGAAGTACATCAAAGGATGTATTTCGTGTGTCAACTCAAGAAATTCAACCTGCCACAAGAGCTGCTGATACAGTTCTATAAAGGAATCATACAATCTGTTCTTTGTACATCTATAAGTGTCTGCTTCTGTGCTGCAGCAATGCAGGACAGACTCCAACACACAATCAAGATCACAGAAAGAATAATTGCAGCTAACCTACCTTCCATAGAGGACCTAAGATTAAGAAAAGAGTGGAGAAGATATCTGCAATCCCTCACACCCTGGACACCTTGTTTGAAGCCTTCCATCTGGTAGGTGCTATAGGGTATTGCATACCAAAACTACCAGACACAGAGACAGTGTTTTCCCCCAGAGCCATCATACAGCTAAATGTTTGAACCATAGATCACAAGGGTAAAGAATTCCAAAGTCACCCATGTGTGCATATACACTTACTTTAATTCAACACTTACTGCATACCTATTATTGTATACCTAATTGGTTATTTGCTTATGTTACTGTTTATACTGTTGTTTTGTTGAGAGTTGTACCAAGTCAAATTCCTTGCGTATATTACCATGTTTGGCCAACAAAAGTTCTATATCTATAAATGTTACTGACCACATCTTACTTCCAAAATAAGTCTTATTCCTTTCATTTCCAGTAGTTTGGGATAGATAAATATTTCAGATATACCAAATGTATGGGGAAGTGGGAGAAACAAAAGGGCTCCTTTTTCCTCTCTGGCTAACAACCAACAACTGGGGCTTGGTAACAGATACAAACAACATGTTCACTAATGTCTTTTTGCAAAAAATAATGGGGCAGATTTTCATTGAAGGAATAAATTAGGAATTTTCATAAAACGGTCTTTAAAATAAAACTGATTACCTCAAAATTTGAAAAGCAGTAATTGATGATAGGCAAATACAGAAAAGACAAAGTCCATTGTCATAATGAATCAGATGGGAAACTACTCAGATAAGTCAGAAGTAAACCATGTGTTATCTCTATTAGGTAAGTTGTATGTACAGAATTAAAGAAAATATGGCACACCATAATAAACAGATAGTAAAGCGAATTCAGCACCTAATTCTACTTCGAGCCAGTGTGGTATAGAGGTTAAGGCTAGAAACCAGGAAACCATGACTATAGTACTGCCTTAGACATGAAAGCTGGCTGGGCAACTTTGGGTCAGAGGAAGAAGGCAATGGCCAAATCATTTGCCATTGCCAAGGAAAGAAACTTTACTTACAAATTAGAATAAAGTAATTTCATTGGTATATATGGATTATTCATCCTTTGAATTCCATTAGATTCCCTCATCTTGTTCTCATCAGTGTTGTCTGTTACCTAACAATTAATCTTACTTCTTTTAACTGGATTTGGTTATTGTTTGATTTGACTGTGATTTAAGGAATAAAGTCTGACCAGGTTTGCCCAATATATGAAGTCAGAAGCCATGTTTTATAAACCACAATAGTTGGGTCTTTATTTGTGGAGAATGAACATCTGATTTAAGAATCATGTCAAAAAAATGTAATTTTTAAATGGCAGTTGGCAACTTATGTTGAAAATGATTTGTGATGGCCTCTGTCTGTTACAAATGAGTCAGACAGCATTCTTGTCTCAATTAGGCATTGCAGAAAAAGAAAATTAAAAGTTCTTTCAAATAGGGTGAATTCTGTACGTTTTCTATTAGCTTAGCTTCTCCAACAATCTTGTTTTCTATGTTCTATTCATATAGATTTTTTGTAAGTCATACTATTATCATTTCTGGATAAATAAAATAGGAAATAGAAAGAAGGGAAAGAGTGAAAATGGAGAAATCTAAATATATATATTGGTAACAAAAATGGTGAGGATTAAAGAATGGATTATAACTGTTAGGAGTATAACTGAAAGGAAGGTCCTAACCTTAAAGCAATGTTGCAGACTACTGAATGTGTCTTATTTCACAAATTGAGCTGATGTCAGCAAGGTATAAGGGAGGTTACAGGAAAGAACAATTACTATATATTTGCACTAAGTAGTTGTGGTTTGGGGGAATGGGGAGGGGAACTCTTCAGAAAAGATTGCCAAAATGAAGTCTCTGAATTTTGAGGTAGAATTGCCTCAAACTGATTTTTAATTCTATCAAATTGAGTTTACAATGATTACAAAATAAAGATTGTTGTATAATAGATTATTCTTTTTATTAATAGCCTGAAGGACAGACATATCTATAGGAATCCTTTTTAGCTTTCTCGTGTTACTTAACTATTACAAGAACATATATACAAGAACAAAATTACTCTGGATTAAATATAAAAGGAATTTTCAACAGTTGGACTTGTGACAAATATAACTTGAAAAATTTTATTGCCTCTTATAGGTTTAAAAATAGTTCATCATTCTTTCAAAAAAGAAGACTTCTAGTATGTTATTCGGGGCTTTATGGTATTGCATGGGTGCTCCAATTCTAGTGAGAAATATCTGTGTCTAAATCTAAATCAGTGTCTCTGGCAGAATGTGAGAAGAAAAGAAACCACATCCATCATCACACATACATTGATCACCACAAGGATGTTCCTCCCATTATTTTTTTTCAGAATAATTGGTTCCATTAGATATAACAGTGCCATCCATGTGCTGATTAGAAAGAGTTCCTTCTGTCTCAGGCATAATACACAGCCAGTCCCTGTGCACACAGAATTGTGGAATTAGTAGAAATGACTTTTTTCCACTGGAAAAAATTAAGAATCCTATAAATGTATTCAGGTAGCTCTTATGAATGGACAAACACCCTTATTTTGACTTGATGTTCAGTGAAAACCACATTTGGGATTCAGGATTCTCCATATAATGAAAGTCCCTAAATTTACACCCATGGTAGTCTTATATTCCAAAATTTATGAACATGATTTTTTGTTGTGCAGTCGCTCAGTAGTGTCTGACTTTTTGTGACCCCATGGATCGCAGCACACCAGGCCTCCATGTCCTGCACTGCCTCCTGGAGTCTGCCCAAATCCATGCCCATCATGTCCACAATGCTATCTAACCATCTCACCCTCTGCCATCCCCTTCTCCTTTTGCCTTTAATCTTTCCCAGCATCACGGTCTTTTCCTACAAATTCTCTCTTCACATTAGGTGGCTAAAGTATGAGCTATATTAAATATTAAAGCTCTCTATAGTTTGGTACTTGAATATCTTCAGTTAAGTTCTGCCTGCTCTTTAGAGCACCTAGAGGAGATCCTTTCCCACATATATTTATTTATAAAGTTTAGAGGATCTGAAGGTAGAAGGTACTGTTTTTCTGTAGCAGCCCAGATGATATTGGTTGGGCTGCCTACTGAGATTGATCTGGCCTCCCTGATACCTTTTAGGAAGATATTAAAATACACATTTTTTAAAAAAATATTTGAATACTATATGATCCTGTGCTCCTCTTGTTATTATTTATGTCTTCTCCCTTGATTTTGCAAAGTTTTTATCATGACACTGTAACCTCTCAGAGACATGAGATTGGTGCAGAATGAAAATTGAATACATAAATACCTACATACATTAATCCTACTTTCTTTGACCAAATTGGAATTGAAAAGAAAATAATCAGAATCTCATTTTTCAGGTGGTTGTGAGAGGAAAAGTGGCAATTTGCTAATTGGAAACACTGCCTATAAAAGCTGATTTTTAAGCACAGTGGTCACTGAATTTGTTTGCCAGAGCCTGCTGGATTAACCATTTAGTCCAGCTTTCTGTGTCACACAGTGGCCAACTCGATGCATTCAGGAAGCTCACTGATAACTTTTTCACTCTCTTGCATCTCGACCAGAGCTATTTAAGAAATATTGCCTTTAATTCAGGAGATATACAACCATCTAGAAGAGTAGCCATTGATAGCCTAATCCTCCATACATTGGATTAGTGCATTTGTAAACCATTTTAAGGTATCAGGATAGAAACTGGGAGACAATGAATTCTAGTCCCTTCTTAGGCAAATAGTCAGCTGGGTGACCTTGGGCCACTCACGGTCATCCAGCCCAAGGAAGCAGGAAATGGCAAAGCATTTCCACAATTTAAATTATTGTATGTTATGTAAAAATGTACTTTCTTTTACTGATCCTGAATATTTCTGGATTGAGTTTTATTAAGACCCCAAGTTCTAATAGTAAGAGAGCAAGAAAAATTTCAATACTTTTATTCTGAGCATTGTTTTATAAACTGTATCCCCATAATGTCTCCCTCTTTCTGCTTTTATTCTCAGCGTAAAACTTAGAATGCTATACCAACACTGTACTTTTTCCATATAGGGAAATTTCTGTTACCTCCTTAATATTTTTGGTTCCTTCTTGAAATTAAGGAACATTAAAATAGGAGGAAGAAGAGGAGGAGGGATATCCTTGTCAGCCTGATCCACTGAATTACAATGTCCAGTGCTACTTTGTTTGGTACACTTCTACATTTATCTTGTCAGAAGACATGATAAACCCATTAAAATTATTATTGGCACAGAGGATGAGACTTGATTAATTCTTGGCAGACAAGGTTCCAAAATCTGTTCTTTTTCTCCTCCTTCCCTCTCCACACCAGAGTGATATTAAATCACTAAAGCCACAAGAAGAAACTCAAATTATTTAAGTAAGTCGGTACTTTCCATTTCAGCTTACCTCAGGCAAATTAAACAGCCCCCCCTTTGAAACAGTGACAAGAAGAATTATAAGAGCTTAAGAGCAGCAGACACCAATTACATTTTGAGAAGTAAATGCCATAATTAACAAGACATATACTTTAATCTAAAGCAACCCAAATATGTGGCTGGATAAAGAAAAAAGGTGTAGATAAACTCTGTAATTATAATAAATCAGTGCACAGGGGAAATGTATATCTTTGAGGGATATTTCTTTATTCCACAATTAACGTTCAGATGTCTCTGTAAGCATTCTTCTTTTTTCCATCTCTGGTTTGCCGTAGTCCCTTTCTTTTCAATTTTGGGATACAGTTACATGGTTTCTTGTCTTGTACCTATACCAGTTTGTACACTGAGTGTGAGTAGGAATGATATTCCATTTTTCATGATCTGATGCTTGGAAGACAAGAAAAGATGCTGGAAAAGAAAATAGATCTCCAGTTTTTTAAAGACCCCTTGCCTAAGCTTGTTGGTATCCTAATCTTCCTTGAAACAGAGAATATTACACTGAAACCATGTGTTTTTCATTTACCATTATCTGTGAT
Organism: Acrochordus granulatus; assembly: GCA_032468055.1. Classification (NCBI taxonomy): domain Eukaryota; kingdom Metazoa; phylum Chordata; class Lepidosauria; order Squamata; family Acrochordidae; genus Acrochordus; species Acrochordus granulatus. Next base: position 386,376 of record JANHZU010010067.1, on the reverse strand, counting down.
GTTCAACATCTATAGTAATTCAAAGGTTTTGTTTAAAAATTAATGGCTCTACTTGTGGCTATGCCTACTGATCCCTCTCAAGGATGAGGGACTGTTTATCTGGCTAAATCTGTTCCAGGGCTCTTTCTTTACTAGTAGATATTTAAACTATTTTTTTAAAAAATATATGTTTCATCTGTGTTATGCGATATATGGAAGAAAGGTTTCCCTATATAGCTGGAAAAAGATAGAAATTAGTTTGATATGAAGCTCCTTTCCCTGCAAGAAAATGTAACTTGAAGCCCAGGGCCATATACAGTCCCAAAGTTTTGCCTGCTCCTAGTGCCTCTTTAAAAGTTGGTGCTGAATTACGATTGTCAACATGACGGAAGCAATCATGAGCAATAGTCATGTGTTCTATAGTTATATAACTAGGTAATTGCAGGTATATTCAGTGAAACCAAGCATTTTTCCTAACTTTACTTTTTTGTGTTGGTTTTACCATCTTGTGAAGAACACAGATCTTGATGTACCATATAAAGGCCAACTGTATCATATAGGCTACAAAAGGTTGTACATTTGCCAAGAAATGAACAGATGGTACACAAATCAACAATTTTGGATTCTGGAAAAGCAATCGTCTCCACTCATTCAACCCAACTCTTTGACATCTATCTGTAGGCTGCTGCACCATCAGTTTTAGAATAAATAAATGCATTGCATGCATTCTTGTCCATTGGAAAGCTTATGCGTTTTGTTGGACAAAAATGCTGGAGAATAACTCAAATAAATACCAAAATGAAAATAATAACATAAACAAATAAATGAAATTATGTATTCAACAATAAAATGTGCATCCAAAATGTGCAGCCAGTAGAAAAGGAAATATAAGAAAATGTAGAATTAGAACCACAATCTGCTGATATGTATACACATTACACAGAATGTAATGTGTAATATTCTGAATTAATTTAGAATTCCTTGCACTATAGTAATCATTGTGTCCTATCATATAGCAAGAGTTAAGTATTCACCTGAAGGATAATACAGGGGGAAAAACTATCCCTATATCTTAATAATTTAGTGTACAATATCCTATAGCACCGTCCAGAGAGAAAAGGTTCAAACAAATTACGTCCAGAGTGAGGGGAGTCTGCAGATACCTTCTCCGCTCTTCTCTTGACCTGTGCAATGTGCAGGTCCTCCATGAAGAGCAGGCTAGCTGCAATTACTCTTTCGGCAGTGCTGACTGTTTGTTGGAATCTGTACCTATCCTGCTTGGTTGCTGCACCAAAGCAGACAGTTATAGAGTAAGTTGTATCCCTCTTACTGTTTATTCCTGACATTTTTTTTCCTCCATGCTTCCCCTGTTGCTTGATCTGTATTGAATTTCAGCTGTATATTCCTGAGAATGTGGTAGGGATCTATCATCTTATATGCTATAAAGTACCAGTCATAATCATGATGCTACATAAAATATCTTCATAACCATTAGCATCTTAGAATAATTGGTTTGCCATTATTATAAGTGAATGCTGGATTTGACCAGATGGACTATCAGTGTATGCCAGAAGAATTTTTACTGTTGTTTTGTTTTTCCATTAAGAATAGAGCTTTGGAAACAGACAAAGATAAGGTCATCTTTTTATTTTCATTAACTTTTAAATAGGTGATACTGTGTGATTCTCTTCTGATTTTAGAGCCACGTGCAAAAACCAGACAAGTATAAAGAAGGAAGGAGAACAAGGCTATTAAAATGAAAGCTTTGTGGATATAGAATGAACGTGTCAAGGTTAAAGTATTCCAGTAATCCCAGGGTCAGAAAAAAAAGCTGCTGCTAATAAAGTCCTTCTGTGCATTTTATTCAGTCCACTAAAGGAGAAGGGCAGCCCGGAGACCAATTACAAATCACTTGACTGATGTTTAATCCCCTTATTTCCATTTCTCATTAATATAAACTATTTTGTTTTTTGTTCTTCCTAACTCTCCTAAACACAAAATTCCAAAATTTTGTGTTGTATTTGGCTTCAGGAAAAGTTTAAATATACATTAAATTCCTGTTACATTTTAAAATGTAAATCCACTTGTGATAGATTTTCAAACACTTAGTAAAAGACTAGCCTTTTCATCTTTTATGAGATGAGGCTCATATATGAACTAAATTATCATCTAATACAGTGTTTTTCAATCTTGACAACTTTAAGATGGGTGGACTTCAACTCCCAGAATTCCCTAGCCAGCATGTTGAACTCCACCCATTTTAATGCTGTAGGTTTGAAAAAGATCGCATGGATCTAAGAAAACAAGAAAAGTTATAAAATAATTCAGATTCCTAATGTCTAGGCTCTGGTGCAGCTCAGAAGCAAAGCCCTTAGTGTAGGGTACCTCAACAGGAAAGGAGGACCAGGGTGCTATAAGGACTCCTGCCTTGAGAAGACCTCTAAGGTCCTTTGCAGCCCTATGACAAGCGGGTGGAAAGGAGGAGACACTAATTGTTTAACTTCTTTAGCATCCGTGGCAAAAGCTATTGTGAAATACTGCAAAAAATGTTTTAAGGCCTATATGAACTTAGGTATTAGAAAAACTGGTTTTCAACTAATCTTTATTTTCAAGAACGGAACTAGTAATAACATAGAATCCATCATGACATGCTTTTCAAATTTCACCACAAAAATGCATGATGAATCATATGATCTACAGACTACCATGATCATAGATTTGAAGGGGCTGATTGAAGTTAATTGCTAGAATCACAAAATAAATTAAATAATGTAAATTGAGGATGTCAAATGACAGATATGGAAAAAAGAAAGAAGCAGTCAATTTACAAGGTGTAAAATACATGAAAATCTTTGAATTTCTTTTGTGGAAACAGTTGTTTCTCCCTGAATAATAAAAATAAAAAATACAGTCAGACAATATTTTTTGTTAAGGCTATGGGGCCAAAATGAGGACATGGAAATAAAAAGGAAAGCATGTCTTCCTTTTCCTGGACATTTTGTAGCCCTACCTGAGTTGGATTAGAAATGAAGCGATAGGCCAATATTTATTTCATTGTTTCTAGGACCTAGATTTTATTCCAATCACTGGACTCTGAGCAACTTATAGTACATTTCCCTCTTAGCAAAAATGTCAAAAATAATCCAGAACAACACATTCGAAAATATAGCTATAATTACACCAATCCCAACTTCTGGGGAACAATCAAACATCATACTGAAACCCAAGACAAAGAGTGTGCTACTTATAATGATTCCACATCCAAGACTCTCTTCAAAAGCCATATTTTAGTGGTTTTCATAAACATTAACAGGTCTGTAACTAATCTGATGTCAAGAAGGTATACCTTCTTGAAAGAAGAATACCTGTGACTGAGAAGATTCATTACATATTGATTGGTGGAAGCCACTTGGAAGCGTTCCCATACTATGTCCTAAACAATGTAAGGCTTTAAGGATGACAGACAGCACCTTGTATTGCACCTAGAACCAGTAAAAATGTTGCATAGAAGAACCTCACTGCTCCCATCACTATTTGAGGCTATAGATTTAAGGCAATAAGTATTTGGTACTTTGGTATGAGGTATAAAATCTCTATTGCTAAATGGTAACTACTACAGTCTCAGTCAGAATGGCCAATAGTCAATGATGCAGGGATTCCATCTAAGCAACTTCTGAAAGCCACAAGTTCTTCATCCTTGATATGAAGTATACTGCTTTTTATTTTCTGTTTTTTAAGTTGCACTGTCCTTGTTTTCCTGACTATTGGTCCCAAGGGAAATAAAAGGTGAACACTTGATTTTTTTTTTTAAAAAATCCTCTATCATGAACTTAACCACAAATTAAAAGGATTCAGCTTTAGATGAGCCTTCTCCAACCAGGAATTCCTCAGCTTCAAGAATTCATTTGCTAACATTTATTGCTGCATCTGTATTGGAAGACTCCTAAACTGAGGAACATTGTTCTATCTTCAAGGGACAATCCATGTCAAATGCTGAAAGGAAGGTTACACAACCCAACACAGTAAAGTCTTTTTCTTAAAAATGTTTAAAAAAGAGTGTATAATTTATAAAGCAATTATTTAAAAATAATTATAAAGACATTCCATAAACTGAAGGAAGTTCTGTAATTTCACCATTGCTGGGATTATCAGTATTTACAGAACAGCCAAGAATAACATGTATGCCTCTCTAAAACTGAGGAAAGATATCAGTAAAAAGAAAGATCTTTGTAAATCTCTGTTCATTTATATTTAATCTGGAAATCTCGTGATCTAATACAGTGTTTCTGAACTTTGGCAACTTTAAAATATGTGGACTTTAACTTCCAGAATTCCCCAGCCATTGATCTAATTAATACAACTGTACCTCAGTCAGATGACCAGGAACTCAGTGTGGATGTGCAGTTTTTTAGCCTTTTTTCCCTTCCAGATTCTCATCATTCTTTGCCTAAAACAGATTTTTGTAGAACTGCCTTTCACTAAAAGATTTTCTGTAAACCAGGTCACGTGTGCCCCATATACTCTGTGCATACCCAGAGGCATTCTCCTTTATTAGGCAACACATTCCTTTTTTTAAAAGCCTATGCCACAATAAAACTTCTTGTTTCAGTCATTTGGAGATCCAAGAGATCAGAGATTCAGCATTAAAATTGTCTTAAACAAGACCTACTGTAATGTTGATTCTTGTATTTCATAGTTGAAATATTTGTGTTTTTTCTTTCTAGGTACAAATCATAAAAGATAAGCATAATCTCTGAAGTTGTTCATACATTGTTTTCAGCCATGCTATGACTTATTGAATATTGTCTTATCATTAGTGGATTAATGTAAATACAGTATATTGTAAACCCGTTGTATACCTCAGCATCTATAACACCTAAGCACATTGTATAAACTCAGTATTTATATTTTAAAAAAAGTCTAAACAAACAATGGCTTAGCATAATGTGTAAACTCATTCCCTATCTCCCTTTCCTCTCACTCCTTTAAAGTCACTGCTTAGAATGTTTCTCGTCATATTCAGATTAGCATCAGCAATTCTTAGTATCTTACAAAGAATGTCTGAATAAAGAGAAAACACAGCAACATTCCCAAAGCAATACCTTCCGGGAAAAATATCCAGACACCATCATTATCCTGGGAAATCAAGCCAGTTGCCAGGTACAAGAGCAATCTGATGACTCATTGAGAGTGCTGGACCAGTATCTTTGTCTAACTTTATGAAAACAGCTGCAAATTATAGGTAGCCATAAATGTATCAGTGCATTTATCTTGATAAGCAATCTGCACATCATTTATCAGCACAAGAGAAAACGAGATCCATTGGCATGTCATTTGCTGAGTCGAACTACTTGTGTTCTTGTTTTTCTTTGCTCTTACCATCCACCCACTTGTTTATTCCTTTCCTCTAGTTGGCCACTTCTTAAAATAGCTATTTTAATCAGATAAATCATTTGAGAGAAAAAGTGGGGAAAAACTATCACCCTGAAATCCTATTTGTGAGGTTCACAGATGTGACACAATGCTAATCTATCAGCTTTGCTTATATTCTTATTATTAATCTATAAAAGTAAAATTTAATTACCTTAACTATTTAGGTACACAGTGGACAAGTGTCAAACTTTGTGCAAATCTCTGAAGCTTGGGTGACAATTCATATTACATCAACGTACAGTAAATTATATCAATGTATTTTTTATCTCCACTCTTTTTCATTGCCTTCAGTTCCTCAGTGTTATTTTATACAAGAAGTTATCTGATCCCTTCAAATTCTGTGCCATGTGCTGAGTGTTAGGGAACCTGGACAATTGTACCCATTTTCTCTCCCCTAAAAAACTCTGCTAAATTTAGTTGTATAGACTAATTGGAACAACAAAGAAAAGTTGAATCTCACGTTCATCACAAGGAAATTCATTTGTGCTATTATGTCACAAATATGGATGAAAATTGGCTCATACTAAGAAAAGCTTTGTGTGGATTGTTGAATGAAATGCTCACGAGCTTTTTCTCTGCTTTCTTTTTCTTTTCGCTGCAAATCACTCATTTTTCGACAGCCATTTTTTGAATCTTAATACCATGTGCCTAATGCTTCTTGCATTCCAGTGATCACTGGATGCCTGCAAGACAACATTAATATCTTCATTATTCTTGGGACGATAAGATGTAAATGAAGATTTCTATGTCAGTTCAGCAACATTTCAGACTGTAAGAAGAAATACAGTGAAGTAAGCTCATGGAACTTTAAGTCTATTTTCAGACAGATTGTTCAAGGCAGTGTTTTTTATCAAGAAAGGTCAGCCATCACACTTGCCCATTTTACAAGCATTACATAAAAGTATATTAAGTGGTTAAGTATAAAGGTAAAACGTAGCTGTACATTCCATTCTTTCTCAGGCAGTATTCTTTATTTTCTTTGTAGAAAAATAGCTTAATACATAAACGGAGCAATTCTTTCTTTAAACCTAGTGACCTACTCCATTTTCAGCTGTGTCTTCTCAATAATCAATAGAAGATTTTTAATCAGAGAGCCTATAAAATTTGGAAGCATATTGACTAATGTGAATTCCGGGAAGCTAAACAGGTTCCTCACATGTAATACACCTGGTTTTGACACTGTATAATGCCATACATCATGAACACACACCTGAAGCCTAATGAACATGTAATCTGTAAGTACACTTCTTTCAGACATACTTACATTAACTAGAATGTTATATACCAAAGCAATTTATTCATAGAAAATAATTTGGTCCCAACTGTTTTGCCCATGAATTATCCTTGACATAATAATATATTAAAGTTGGTTTTTCCTAACCTGGTTGTTGTTGAGTCGCGCAGTCGTGTCCGACTCTTCGCGACCCCATGGACTGCATTACGCCAGGCCCCCCTGTCTTG
>JANHZU010010067.1:346435-368831 GCA_032468055.1 Acrochordus granulatus | reverse complement strand
CTGGACATGGAACGACAGATTGGTTCCAAATTGGAAAAGGAGTACGGCAAGGCTGTATATTGTCACCCTGCTTATTTCACTTATATGCAGAGTACATCATGCGAAATGCTGGGCTGGATGAATCACCAGCTGGAATTAAGACTCCCAGGAGAAATATCAACAACCTCAGTTATACAGACAATACTTCTCTAAGGACAGAAAGTGAAGAGGAATTAAAGAGCCTCTTGATGAAGGGGAAAGGGGAGACTGCAAAAGCTGGCTTGAAACCCAGCATTAAAAAAACAAAGATCATGGCATCCAGTCCCATCACTTTCTGGCAAATTTCTTTGTATGTTGCCAGATTTTGTTATGCTGCTATTAAGACAAGATTTAAGACCAGTTCCCTTCCCTCAACGTAGTGTAACTGTACCTAACTTCTGGATAATACTAAAAATTTGTACAAATAAATGTCATTTTATTCTACTTTATTTTAACTAATTTCTATCTTACTTAGATTTTAGTTTGATGCCTTAGTTTTAGACAAATAATATTCTGGGTTTTGTTTTTTATTTTGATCCTAGAAGTAGATTACAATGGTAACATAATTTTAGCTTCTATTAATGTTTGGTCCTCCTCTTTTACTTTTAACCAGCTTCTTACTTTTTTTTGTCCCATATCAGTCTTTGACTGAAATAAAGTTTGACTGACTAGTTTGATGATATCCTATAATTTTGTTCTTAAATAGTTTGCTGAACTTACAAGATTTCACATATCACATTTGCATTAGATTTTCCAACTTGACAAAACATAAATTCTTCCCTCCCAGCAGGAATAGTAAGTAGTGAAAACAACAATAAACAGATACATAAACATTTACCAAATGTCTTCCCTGCATCCTCATATCAATATCATTCTTTTAAGCTGCCTTTTGTTGTTTCCTCAGAAGTGTCTTCTTGCTGAGGTAGATGTTGAGAATGCTAATAAAAGTGAAGCAAACTCTACACCTCTTCCCTAGATTTCTATTCCCCATGAAACTTCACTTTTTTTGACATCTGGTACCTCTCATCCTGTCTTCCCATTTGGCACTGCCTTCCCGCTAGTGTAAGTGAGAACCAACAACATCCCATTTGTCAAGACTTTAGCAGGAATGGCCTGTCTTTTCTCACATAAAGACACACATAGTAATCAACTGAACAAGATCATTTAAAGTAGATTTCTTTTACCTTATTTCACTGGAAGAATTTCAGTATTTACTTAATAATTGCTTTTCTTTCAAAGTGCTACAATAGAGCAGACATTCTCAGTTCAACCTCAACAGGAAGACCTTTGTACAGTTTTCCTAGCAGCAGAAGTCATTTACCATTGATGCCTTCTGGGATTTTTTAAAACTTCTTAGTCTAGTTTATAGCCCTGAACTTCCCTAATGGTTTCCCATCCACTATGGTTTCTCATCAACTATGTTTAGCTTTTAAGCCTAATCAGGGTCAGCCAAGTACTGTCATCTGCTGAACCTTCAAAGTACCACTGTGCTAGAAGTACTGCACAAGGCAGACATCAGTCTTTCCAGATCCTGCTTTTTTTTAAATAAAATTCTAGAAATTAGCTGGTTTTGCTTCTTTTGCTAAAGCCCTAAGATCGGTAGCCAGCATGATCATTCTTGGAAATGAAGTCCAATGCCTTTGAAGGTTATTTAATGGGATAGGCTGCAACCATTGAGGTATAATATAAAAAAGTCTGTAGAATGGCCATTTAGTAGTTCATTCAGATATAAACTGAAATAGAAAATTGGATACTGAGGAAAATATCCATACTCCAGATATCCATACATATATATTTAAATTCACTATCTACCCTTCTGTCACTGCTAGAGCTCATGCCTTTCTCATTCTCATTTTTTGCTTCTTCTTTTTTCCTCTTCCTCTCATTAACTGACAAATCTAATAAAAATGTTTCTAAAGCTTGGAAAATAAACATGCCTGACTTGAAGACGGAGTAAACATTAACAATACACTGGAGAATGAAAGGACATTTTGAAAGCCTTAAAAAAACTCAGATCGACATTCTTAATGTAAAATCCAACACTTTCTTTATCCAGAGAGGAGCTTTGCTCAATATCTTCCTACGACAGAATAGTTTAAAGTTCTAGCTTATCCATTAAATAATCAATGGTGCCCTTAAAACACATATAATATGCAGTCATTTCTTCTCCATGCATTACTTTGACACACCTTTATATCTATAAACAGCTCATCCTGCTCCCCACCCAATTTAATCTTGCTGCAATAATTAAACTATTGATTTCAAGAGGATTTTGAAAAAAACTGAAAATGAACAGTAATATCTGATTAAAAACTAAACATCTTAATATTATGCTAAAAAGAACACCCAATAACCATGCTATGTGATCCTCAAGCCAACTCCTTAAGAAAGTCATGAAGAATTGACTCTTCAAGTAGTCTTCAGGGATTGGAATGGAGATGCCAGCAGATGACGATTGTTTAAATTAGATATTGTTTTTGTGATAAATTAGGATTTTGATTATTCATAATGTTATTGTTCATTGTTTTAACCTTTGTTTACAAAGGTGTTTTATTAATCAATTGTTGCTCTGATTCAAGCAACCTACAGATCTAAATAAAAAATGAGGCTTGAAGAATAACAAATAGGCTGGGAGGCTTGTTGATTTGTATTTTTTTCTATTCCCCCTACATTTCAAATTGTCCTTAAAAGACCATATAACCTGCCCATATTTTTCTTTGCTTGTTTTTCTACCTCTCCACAAATTTTAGACCAACTAGAAGCTTGGTTAGACATCATATAAACCACTTCAAAGCATCCAGCATATAAAGAAATGTTTCTTACTTTATATTATATTCATTGTTCCCACATGGAAACTGTTAACAAAATTTTTTTAATGAGGTGTCAACTTACATCATAGTGATGTTTGTTATGTTCGTTAGTTCTTTACCACATGAAGTGATCCAAATGATTCTAGCTCCATATTGTAACTCCAGTCACCAGGAATACATTCTGCTATTTTGTACAGTTTGTCCTTTGCTTGACATAATAAATAATGTACAGATATTATGATGCCATGTGAACCCTTATAACAACCCAGCATTGGTGTTATAACAAAGAATTCATAGAATAATGTACCTTTAATTCAATGTTATATAGTTTAATCAAGTTATGAACTAATGGATTGCCTATTTCAGAACCATGGCTATATAAAATATTCAAGACAATGATGAAGGAAGAGTAGTGCATAATTTATTTTTACAATCAACAAAGACGGTCACTATCAAAACACTGATACTAACTCCCAATACCATATTTTAAACACTATCCAGCTTTTAACTAGAAACCTGTCTACTGCTAATGTTGATGGTAAGTAAAATAGATAATTGGCCTAGTGAAAAAAGCCCATGGACTCTTTGTTGTGTGTATTAATATTTTAAGAAAATCATACTATTTTCTTAAAATACACATTGGGATATTAAAGGACAAGCAATCAGAACATTTTAATAGTTTTCCCAATTCCTTTTTGTTTCTTTTTTAAAATACCAATTTATAATGAAGCTCAGAAAGTCAGTAATTTTCAGAGTCATCCAGAGTCATCAAAGTAAGCATCCAATGCATGCTTACTTTGAAGTAAATCTTTGTGTTCAATTGAATAGATTCTCAAGTTGATATGCCTAGGACTGTACTGTTGATTTCTCAAATTGCCATAATCAAGTGCCTCCCTATTTAATTTAAAAATGTATGAAATAAAACTATCATAAGTCTAAGTCTCATTTTTTTTCACTTTCTAGATTGGTTGACTTAGCACAAATAAGAAAATCACAAAAGATGAAAGCGCATATGAAAAAAAATGTGGTGAGGGCAGCCTGCTACTCTATAATGTTCTGCTCCTTTGCTGTAGTTAATTTAACTTGGCTACAAAAAAAGTATTTGCTTTAAGAAAATGAAAACAACATGGATCATTTCAGATGGTTGCATGGCTTCCAGCTGTAAAATGCAATGTTCAAATAAAGAGCCTATTCTCTGATTTACTTTTAAAAAATAAATGTTTCTGTAGTACAATGTCACATAGGTTTTTAAACTCACAGGCACACCTTTATAAACAAGCAAAAGTAAAGAGATACCAAGAAATAGCTAAGAATTATTTCTCTTTCCCAAGTTTTTATGGAGTCATATGATTTGATTATTGTAACATTTGATGCTATTGAGAATTGTAAGAGCAGAATGGATGTGTCAGTGCTCAAAGCAAAGCAATGTTTCTAGGAATTTAAAAATAGTATTGGATAGGATGTCTCAAAACACTATCTACCCAACAGTTATAAAAAATACCATAAATTAAAAAACTCAGAAGCATATACAGCATTTTGGTGTATAAGTTTATTAGTTTCTCTCTGTTCATTTGTATAGCTTAGCATGTCAGTAAATGGTACTTAATGGTTGAAGGTATTGTGATAAAAGCTTATTCAACAAACAATGGTTACAACCTTACTGCAGTGTATAAATCCAATCACTTTTATACCTTCTATACAGATACTTCTTTGAACTGTCTACTGTTCACATGTGAGTAGAGGAACACAGATCTGAACTATAGCTCCTTGTTGTCATTTCATGATTGCTCAGCAGACTCAGTTTATTAGGATTTGTATGTTAAAATAGCATTACAATCTGAGTTGAACATCCTCTGTTTGATACCCTCCTCTGTTTTTTATAGTTGCTTAGTTGCTATGATACTTAATTGATATAAATTGATAGATTTATATATTACAATAAGTTATTGTGTAGTTTTGGATCTGTGTGGGCATGTGAATTCTACCATTCTGGTCTGTAAATCTTGGTTTATAGTACATCCCATTTATGAATAGTGAGGAACACAGGTTCTCATATTCTTAACTAGGAAGGAAATTAATTGGCCATAGCTAGCTATCATCCCCCAGTGAGGCACTACCCTGATATGTTTGTGGGGCTTGTATGTCCTGAGAAGATGAGAGCTATGCCAGAAGTTCAACCATACTGAATAGATCTCATCAAAGGAGCCAGACAAAGAGTATCTCCTTTCCATAATCATATTGTCCACAGACATTTCTTACTATTTTTTCAGCAGTCAGTTTTACTTAGGGACACAAAGGTATAAAGAGAGAGGTGAATGTGACAGCCTTATGTATTTGTACCGGACCGGTATGGCTTACTAGCTGTTGCACTTTTGCAACTAAACTTCCTTGATGTTTTCCAATGCTATACATAAGAGCTCATGGCAATTCTTATGTCACCTATTAATGAGCACATGCATCTCCTTCTGTTGTTTAGCAATCTGGCAGGCTTGTAAGACTTAGAACTTCCTTGATGCAAAAAGATAAAAAGAAAGCTCAAATTCAAGTAAATTGGGGCAAGAGAAGACCTTCATTAGATAGTAATTTGTCTGCTTGCTTCTCTTTTAAATTTTATCATGCCCTGGCTATGTCTTTCCTACCTTGCTAAATAATTATTTACATGAATAGTCATGTTTATGTTATGTTACTGAACTCAACGAAATATTTAGGATTCAGACTTTAAAGTAATCCTTTATTTATCTGAATGAATTAAGATTTAAATGTTTGGGAAGCACAGTTCCATCTTGATCTAAATTAATGTCTGAAAGTTAGATGGGCTTTAAAGCAGTAAAATTTCCAAAACTGAAAATATTCCAAAAACAATTACCTTCTTTTTTGGGAGGAGGAGATTTTTCTGTAGGTATTGAGATTGGACTTTTATTCTTGCCCAGAAACTTCTAAATATATGTGCAAATAGAGATTTACCTATTTTTAGACTTTGACATAAGCGGCCAGTTTCCTGTCTGAATATGAAAATTCTTCTCTGTGCACTGAAATCTATCACATAACCTGCAACTTCTTTTCTGTGTAAAGAAGGGATCTTTTTAAAAAATTAAAATATGTGATCTCTCACTTTCTATGTTCCAGAGTAATCCAGTCCATTTTTGGAAGACAGCGTAGATGACCTGTTTCCTTTTCCTGATGTTCAGGGTTGCTGCAGCATGTTTGTGTTTGTCATCAATAACATAAAGTGTATGGACTATAGCAACCATTATATAGGACAGACTGGCAGAAGACTAACAGAGGGCATCCATGAATACCAAGTAGCAGTCAGAAGGCATGATGAAAACTCCTGAATTGCACAACACATCGACAGACTTAACCATCACTTCTACAGGGAAACTGTGAGCATCCTAGACCTAGCTAAGTCTAAAAAGACTAGAGAATTCCTGGAAACCTGGCACTCAGACAAATCAGCCATCAATAGGCACATAAACAACATCTACATACCATTCAAAAGAGACAATCAAAAAGGAAACAAAAAGATCAAAACACCTCTTCGTCAGCAATCAACACTCAGATAAGCAGAGATTATCATAAAGATTAATACCAGCCAAGCCATAATCTCAGTCAAGGAAGTACCAACTCAGACAAACAATTGAACAGTAAACAACAGCCTAATCAAGGAGCCACCAAGAACATTCCCACCAACACTGAAAGATCAAGCCACCTGTATATAAACAGAAAGTAAACCTCACTCCCTTCTAGCACTGATGATGTTACTTAGTCAGGTAATGAAACATCTGCAAGAAAACATCTCAAGAAAGTTCAGAAAGCATCAAGAACCTCCCAGTTCAATTCTGAGCTACCAATGTTCTCTTCTATTGAGAGCATATATAGTAGGAGCTGGCAAACTTTCAGTGATAAGGGCTGCATTTAACCAGAGGGTTAAATGGATAGAGTCACTTCACTTCACACAAGAGATGAGGCTGAATTTCAAAAGGAGATGAGCTATTTTCTGGTTTTTGTCAATGTGATATGCCTATTTCAGAGCTTACATTGTTGTTTTTACTTCAGAGACTTTTATCATCCATGTATGGGATACCTTTGCATAATTACTCAGCGGTTGTTATTGTGTTAGTTTCTTACAAAAAGTGTTTTATTTAGCTTGGGTTAAAGAGGAGATAGGATGTAGATGCTAAACATATTGCAAAATACGAAGTTAAGTAATGGTAATTCATTTTACTGGTCTTTTGAACAAGAGTTTTTGGATGTATGAATAAAAGGTTGGCTTATATGGGAAATAGGCTACATCTACACTTGAAACTGAGATTGTCAGACATGTGATATTTGTCAGCATTTGTCCTGTTATTACCATGGAGCTCTCCTCACAGCTCATAGACCTGCAAGAGGAAACCACCCAGACTGTCTGAGTGATGATGGAGATGGGATAAATAAACCTTTTTGGGCAATGTTTTTTCCTGTTCCTGGAAGCTCTGTTTCCACAGAGGCATTTATATCCGGTACTTTGCGGAGATCTTCTTTCACATCAAAGTGTCTTTCTTCAGGCTGCACAGCTCAGGGCACAACCTCTAGTTTTGAGGGGGGAAAGCCTTATTCCAAAGGAAAAAGAAAGAAATGTTTTGGTTTTGCTTGGGCTATATAAGGTTTTCAGCTATTGTTGTCCTGAGAACTTTTCATGTTCTTGAAAAATCAAATTCGGGCACTCGCTTTTTAGAAGACGCTGGAGGGGCTATGCATGATATCTAAGATCAGTCTTTAAACTGTTAACTCAGAGCACCTGGAAAAGTAATTGCAAAACCATACCTTCATAGGAAAATGTGTGTTTGTGTGTGTGTTGCTTAAACAGATAGTTTCAAATAGATAAAAGAATAAAGAAAAATATATTACTGTTAGATTTTAAAAAAAATTGAAGAACATTTACAACAGGGATGGATAACCTATGACCTGAAAGCCATTTGTAGTCCCAAATTCACACTTTGATCATCGGCATTTATTTCTTCTCCATAGTTTTTATCTGAGAGAAAGATGGGAAAAAATGAGTATAAAGTCAAAGAGATATCAGGTACCTACTACATTCATGACTTGATCCAGACAGGTCAATCATGTACCCTTCAAATTATTACATGCCTTTTTCAGAGAAAAGTTTATTTAGAAGCTAAATGTAAATTGGAACTATTGGAACACAGAACATTTCTGCAATAGTGATTGATAACATTGCATAATCATCACTGTGGCAAAAGAAAGCTCACTTGCAACACTGATTTATCACTATATCATGGCTGGTGGTGCTATAACCATTAATATGGATGACCCCACAAAAATGTTAAAGGATATGTATTAGTATTCTTTTTTCACTGTAGTGATATAAATTTGTACATGAGAAGAGAAGAAGTATACCTGACTGATACCCAAAGCTAATTTAAATCAATGAGAAATCTCTTAAAACAGATAGAACAAGTAGGATTCTTATGCTTCCCACTAAAATCAAAGTCTTGTTCTGGTGACACAGGTTTCCACTGAAGGAGCAACAAACTTGGGTGAACCTCATCTCAGCTGACAGAAGGAAAATTGGTCCATTGGCCAGTAGTTTGTAAATGGAAAGCTGCAACTGAATTTGTACTTCATATTTCAAATGTGAATCATATTGTTTTGTATTCTCTTGTCTATGGCTTCAGACTTGCACTACAAATCATTACTTACAGTCAGAGATAGTCTGTTAGAACATTCTCCTATCTGATACCTTTTCAGTATCAGCAACTGTGGCCAGCAAGCCTTGCAATTATAATCTGATATGTCTGAGCAAGTATGCTCTGAAGCCCTCCACTGTAACAAAAATAGCTAAACTACAGGATACAGTAGAATTCCTTTATCATGGACTATTTCACACCTATAAGTACAGAAAAGGTATCTTCTATTTGTTCCTACAGATTTTGTGCTTTTAGTTGCTGATAATGGAACTTTCTATTTATCTCACACTGAATACACTTCAGTCCAGAAAAGCAGGAGAGAGTTATAATTTTAAGGACTCAGTATTGAATCATTAATTGAGATTAAACAGCAATCAAAATATGAGTGGGAAAACCATAAAAATGTGTCTCCAGTAAAGCTTATTTGCACAAAAAATAAACTCCAGCTGAAACTTTTCTATTGCTCACAACCATGAGCTGCATTTTGATACATTGCCCCCTTCTTGGCTACTAATGAGAAACATTCACCTAGCCAGAGACCGGTCTCAATTGTTGTGACCCCATGTCTAGCTTGGAGTAATTAATTTGGTTACCTGGGTGATCTTAGAAGTCATTTTAAGTACCTCCTTAAAACAGGTAAGCTACCATTTGTTCAATGACATTTTTCCAACTATTTGGGTTTTTCAGAACATGTTCTGAGTGCTTCCATAATGGCTATCAAGAGGCATATATTCATAGAATAATTGTTCAGTCATCCAATATTTGCTTATTAGAAGCCAATGAGGCTAATCCTACCTGGCTCCTAAATATCCTCTGTCACTTGAACTATCTTTCCAAAGAAAATAGGTTAATTATCCACAATTTTTATAAGAATGCCTATGGGGCCTACATGAGGCACAGAGGCCCTCTTATAAATAAAGGTGTACTGGAGGATGCAATTCTTCTTTGCAACAAACCAGCATTCCATTTAATGTTTTTATCTAGTTCAAAGTATTTAAAATCAAATAGGTGGGCACTCTCCTTTCCTTCTCTTTTCTCTATAGCAGATAAATGTGGAGGCATTACACCTTCAAAAATTTCGAATCAATATGTTGGTTAGAAATGTGGGAAACTGTATTCTCAAGCCAACTGGAGGATGCCATGTTTAGTAATAATGCTTTACAATATGTCACTCCAAGTGGAGTGTTGTTAGGTACATTTTGGCTTTATGGTTATGATTACCCCAGTGTTTCTCAACCTTGGCAACTTTAAGATGTGTGGACTTCAATTCCCAGAATTTGGCAGCCAACCATGGGGATCACCCTAACTATTTGATGTTAATGAGTGGCAAAACATTTTCTAAATCTGAGCATCCCATTTGTTGCAGCTGTGCAACTATGTAGTGAAGTCAATCTTTCTTACCTGTCCTTAGAGGTATTGAACTATTACTATTACTTCCATTATCTCCAGCTCATCTGCTGTTGGGGTAGGATATTCCATAAACCCTCATCTTATACATGTGAATACTGCATGTGTGGATGGAGAAAGCATGAATATGAAAAATTAAAGGAGCCATTCTAGAAAGAATTAGACTTTCATCCTGAAGTAGATTAAACCAGAATGATAGCTTCACAGCACAAATTCAGGATGTGGATGTTAGTGTTTCCCTTTGATGCTTCCCTTTGAGGCATCTATTGACTAATTGAAATGGGTAATAACACATATAATTTAGAATCAGGTGATGCATGAACCAAAAATTGGTTAGTTGAAAAAATGTTTATCGAAATGTAAATAAAACTTGACTTTTAAAGCTGTCAACATGATGCTTTCCATTAAATTAAACTGTATATTTTAAAGCAATATTTTTAATAAAAGATAAGTTTCTGTACTCATAATCTCCCCTTCAGATTTATCTCCCCAAGGACAAACTGCCTTGGGTATAATATTTTAACTGAAAGACCCAAAGGTGCATAAGTAGGTAAACTTTTTCAAAAATGTTTTCAATTTGGCATCTCCCATATAAAGTGTCCTCTCTTTCTCCTGCACAAATACTGGCTTCTTCAGTCTTGAATTCTAGGTAATGCATTCTTGTTCAACCTTTTTTGTATGTTAAATGTCTCTCCACCTGAATGTCAAGCTGCTTTAGGCATTTTCTACTTTTTAAGTGAAAGTTTCCAAACAGGTAGGAGGAAAGTAAACATCAACTTCTTCAATCATTTGCTGTGCTTAAAAATTCATAATAATTTCTGTAGCCAATGGCAGTAAAGCTAATTAGTTAGTGTTCAATCAGCTTCCTGAGAGAATGTGCTATGGAGCTGGTTATGCTGGTACGCCTACAAGAAGGCAAATGATTGAAGATGAAATCCAAGAGTGTGGTAGGCAGCATCACAAAGGAGCTCTCTGTAGCTTTGAAGAAAAGTGCCATGATGACTTGACTATAAATTCAACAAATTCAACTATTGGCAGATGCTTCCATTGCTCACTAGGAAATCTGATCATTTGGAGACTAACAAAGTTGGCTTACAACATTTATATAAATTAGAAGGTTACTTTTCAAAACATCACTTCAGGCCAAGCACAAAACCTTGAGCTTGCAGCAGGTTGTAATAGGCTTGATTTATGTTGGGAGATATTCTGCTTCATTCTTGTGAGTGCCTGCACATTCATATTTTGGGATATGCATGGCATATTAGGAGCAGAAAAAACCCAGCTAGGTCATACCAAATGCTTATTTATTTCAAAAGTTTGATCCCATGATGGCCAATCAGATAGCTTTGGAGATCCCCCATTGTTATTCCTTAACAAAAATTACTCAGATATTGTAAACTTTGGTCCTAGAAATGATTTATACTCATCACAACTAACAGTTACTGACAGTTAATTCAACTTTTTTTTTGCATAATTAACATTTGCTATCTAGCATCTTCCTTGCCTGAGCTGACGGAGGCTATCTCAGGGCTGGCGGTGGACTTCCCCAGGCTGATGGTCCTGAGGGATTTCAATCTGCCCTCCCTGGGCTTGGCCTCAGGTTTGGCTCAGGAGTTCATGACTTCCATGACAGCCAAAATTTTTTTTGTTAACATATCACAACACCCACCTGAGTTAAATGTAAGCTTATGTCATTATGAATTAATTGTTAGGTGGAAGTGGTACTCAAGGTGATATTTGCTTATCCAATAATACCCTGAGAATGAAATTATTTCTTAGTCCACCCCTCTACTTACTACAATACTATGTTGATGATTTTTCTTCACTAGTTGCATTCTTGTTATTTCAAGTACAAGTTTTGCTACACAAGGTACACAGGCTAAATATGAATTTATATTTAGCTTATCAGGCAAAAATTATGATCCAAACTGAGTGGTAAAATGACATTAGGCAAACCATGACTTCTCTGTCACAGACATATTGATAATGTATGTTAATTGCTTTGAGGAATACTTAGAGTTACAGTTAAATCATTTTGTTTCCAGAATTAGCAGCAAAGAATGTGTTGGTGTAGGCTTAGATTATTACATCATATGTGTAGGCTTTTGTTGTTATTTATATCAACTAACAAACAGACCCAATTAAGCAATTTTAATACAAGCACCCTAACTATGGATTACAAAAAACAGAAAGTAAAAGATAGAGAACAAATCCTGCCAAAGAAGACTGGAACTTCATGAAGATGAGAAAAAAGGACGTGGGTTAGAAGAAAAGTCACGCTGGTGTTTCGACTTGAAGTCTTGTTTTCATCTTTTATTTTAACCTTCATTTTTGTATTCTCTTAAAATATTGTTAACTCCCTTGAAAATTCAGTTGAATAAAAAGTCAGGATAGAAATTAAGTGATGGAGATAGATAGATGAGAGAGAGAGAGAGAGATGATTCCTTGAACTATTTATGAACTATGAAAGATGATTGCAAAATTAAGTTAGGGATCTGTAAGTAGCTTTAGATGATACTGGAACTACATGCTGTATAAAAGATAAAAAGGTAAAGGTTTCCCCTGCCTGTCATGGTTGAGTCAATCTCTGATATGACGCTATCTCTGATTCACAGCCAAGGGAGCCAGTGTTTGTCTGAAGATGCTTCTGAGGTCATGTGGCCAGCATGACTATATGCCAATGTGCATGGAATGCTGTTACCTTCCCACCAAAGGTGGTACCTATTTATCTGCTTGCATTTTAGATGCTTTCACACTGCTAGGTTGGCAGGATCTGGAGCAAGTTACGGGAACTCACCCTGTTATGCGGTGATGCTTAGGTCTTGAACTGCATTCATGCCAACCTTTCAACCGACAAGCCCAGCATCTTAACTCCTCAGCCATCATGCTCTATAGTTTTTTATTAACTGATGAGAAGAGGGATAGATTGTGTGGGCAAACTTGAATGTCTAAAATCACATCATATGTACTTTCAGGAAATGTGAAGTATACCTGTACATTCACAAATTCATGCATGGCATGGCCATTCATAAAATACCCGTTTACAAGACACTACTCCCTCTTAGTCTCAGGATGGATTCAACTATCTCAAGTTTCCTTTTTTCTTTTTTCCGAGCTCATTTTTTTCAAAATCATCAGTGGAGGATGTGTGAGACTATAATAAAAATGATCCTGCTAAAAACTGTAATCTGCTTCTGAAGGTTTCCTTTATTTTAATGGTACTTTTGAAATGTAAAAATGGATGACACAAAAAATGGGTGTCATTAAGTTCTGAAAATTTTAATTATGAGGTAATGATGACTGGGTACATTTTATATCACCATTCACATGTATCTGCATTTACTCTTAATGATCACTCTGATGTTTGTTTCCAACATTAGGTATTTACAGTTTAAAAACTCTTTCAGGTATTCAATAGTATAATTATTAGCTTATATTATTTCATCCGATGGCAAAACCAAATAAATTTTGATTTCTGATCTGAACTTTTGTAATTCATACTGTGGATATAAGTAAGGGTTAATGCCAATGCAGATTTCTCTAGATCTAGAGGATATTCTTTAATAAGTATTACTGGTCAGGAAGAAAAAACAATTTATTATTTTGGGAAGAAGAAGGACAGCTTGTTCTAAAATTAAATATATATAAAGTCATTTTTCCCTTTCTTTTAGAGAAGACCTGCAGATTTAATCCTGACAAAGAAAAATGTTGCAACTCAAATTTGTTCAATTTTAAAATTTGAATCTTATATATTAGTTTTTAGCATATTTTCCAAGAAAAATTCCTTTCATTCTAGATCTTGGAATGAAATTTTCCGAGATTTATATGATGGGCATTTTAAAAAGATAAACGTGGTATGTTTCATGCAACTGCTTTCTGATGTTTTAAACACAGGACTTAGCACAAATTGATAATTTCATTCAGTCCTATAATCTTCAGTCAACTCAAAGAACATATCTAATCAATGCTTTGTACTAGGGGGTATGTAAAATGTTTTCAATCCTGAATCTTCCAAAATATGGAATATTCCAGAAGCAATCCTATTCTAACCATTAAAATGATGCATACTGAGATCAGACCAATTGAAAACAATGATGTTTTGGGATCAAAATATTTTAACTATGAAATGTTTTCCGGACCTGTATATTGCACCAGCAGAAAGCACTTGTGAGTAAATAATAGACTACTGACCTTTTCCAACCCTTATTTAAAATTTATTCTAAGATTGGGGAAGCCTCTGAAATAACATGCAACTTTGTAAATTTTTAAATAAATCTTGTTTAGGCAATATTTGCACAATCACTAAAAATGGGACAGACCACAATTATGTAATTTATCATGGCACCTGGACACATAGAAACCCTCTTAGATATAATGTTTGTATTCATAAATTGCCAATAGCAGCTTCATTGAGGACTGACTATAATTACTGGGGACATGGGAGGTGGAGCAATAACACAACAGTGATCCTTTTTTTGTCTATTAGTGATCCTTTTTTTGTCACCATGTACATGCTTTTTGAACCTTGATACAAGATTGCAAACTACATTCTTTAATTCTTAAAGGCAAAGTACTTACAGTACTTTTTATTATTGCTTTTATGTTTCTTCCCAAGCACAGAATCTATTGTAGCACCACAGAATTCTAGGATTTGCTAAATCAGAGAGACAGAGGTATGATATTTTTTTCATGCTATATCTATATCTGTCATTCAGAATGGAGCATGGAACAAACACATCAAACATACCTGCACTGAAAGTGTTGCAATTTGCAGTTCAGATTCTATTACACATTTGCATGACAGGATCAAATAGGATCAAACTAAACAGTACAATAACATAGGCTTAAATTATAATAGTAATATGTAGATATATAAATTTGGATTGATGCACTGAATACATTGGGATGGTCATGACTAATTTAAGTATAACCGACCTCCTAAGTTTAGTTTAAGCAAAACCTCTGTGTTTATTATTTTTTGGTTTGGACAACAAACCAATATCATCTATTGGTTGATAGTTGATATTGTCTGATATCATCACTGACACCACTGCATTTTGAATATTCTCTTCTGCAGGCATCTTGGAGATCGTTTTTTATTCAGGTATGGCTAGAAAAATTATAACATCACTATCTATATTACTCATGGAACATGTTATACATAGTAATTCTTACAATCACTAACTCCTGAACCACTACTTTACAGATCTTCAAGATGATAGAATTATTTTTCAAAACAATTGTTCCTGCAATATTATTTATAATCTTTTACAATCAATCTTTTACAATTACAATCAATATTGCATCACTCTTTTCCCAGACCTAAAAGTTCCAAACCTGTAAAATGCATTTCTCAACTGATATTTTTGTTATATTTCACAAGCTAACTTTGTGATATATAATTATGTTTTTGCATTCATTATTTTTAAATATGTAGGGTTTTGTTTTTTAAAAAACTTGTTAAATAGTGAATGATCTGTTTTGAACCACACTAGAATTTTTGAAAAGAAAAACTATTCACACATGAAGGATTTTGGTAAACGTTGTGATTTTCTGCTTGACTTGAAATTATTGTATAATCTATAAGAATGTTAATAAAACTGTACTAAATGTAAAAAGGATATCAATTAAAATTCAGACAAATCATTGAATCTAGTATCAGAAAATATTATAAGAGATGTATTTAGAAACATAGTTAATCTTATTCCTACAGCAAGTCCTTAATCTTTTTAAAGCTCCTAATCTTATTTTATTTTTCTTAGTTATTGTTTGACTACATATTCTACACATCTTGACTGAAATACTGACATTCTCTAAAGATATAATATTCATTTTTATTTTGTACCCAATTCCTTATTAGATGGAAATGTTTTTTTATTATCTAAAGAGCTCCAAAATTAATATGATTTTATTTAAGAACATTTGTTTCTGACATTTAAATAAGGTGTCAGATTTTTATTTTAATATATACAGAGATTTCTTGCTTAAAAAGAATACCATATGTTTCCTTATTCAGGATATTCTACTCTACCCCCACTTCATCATAACTCTCCCCCTCCCCATATTCATATGTGGGGTTTAAAAAAAACTTCGTAAAATAGTAAATTCTGGAGCATTTATCCATGCGTGTCAATTTTTGCCTGTATACAATGCACATTCTCATTAATGTTTTCCAGTCATTCTAGACTTAGGAAAAGAGTGTCCAAAAGTACCATATTTAGCTTCTATCTGAAATTCTCCCGAGCTGTCAATTTAGGTGTTAAAGAGACCATTTGTAAAGCTTGGCTGGGAACTGCCATTATTGACTGGAATGTGTGTTTACCATTACATTCAATGATGAAAGTGGAACATGTAGCATATGAATAAATGTCAGCAGATGTTTCTTTTAAATGGCCTGAATTCAACCTCCTGTTGTTTGTCTTGAATACAAATATTATAAAAGGGAAAAAGGCAGAAAATTTTATGACATAAGTGCAAGGATAGTTATTTAAAAAAACACACAAAAATAATTATCAGAGTCAGTAGAGAGTGAGGAAAGTTTAATTAATAGGAATAATTGGGTATTGCTACTGCTTAATTTGAAAATGAGAAAAGGATAGAACAGCAGTTCACTATTGCCTGGAAACGTACATTCCTCACTCCACAAGATCTGGGAAAGGTCAGCAAGATTTGTTACCAAAATTAAAGCTTCTGATAAAGTTGTAGTTTTGCACAGTTTCTACTTTTTCCTCAAAAAAAAAAGCCCAAACAAATAAAAATAATCCCAAGAAACAGGTGGCGATAGAAGATCATTCCCCCTCCCTCTTCTTGGAATGTTCTCAGTCACTTGGATGGAATGATTCCCTTCAGAAATTCTCACACTTCATGGGGCCTTTCAAAGATGTTCAGCAACTCAAGCACCAAATGTTTGCTGTGCGTGAGAAAGACAACACAAAGAAATAAAAGGAAAAAAATATATAGAGAGGTCTCTTTTTAGCAGTATTATGGCAATTATGGATTTAAAATATGGTGGCTGTCTTTTTTGCCAGTCTTGCTATTCCTTTGCCCCAGTGTCCATCAAGAAATGTCATTTCATTTTGGGATCTGAATCAATGAGATTTGCTCATCAACTTCATCTAAATTTCAGGCAGAAACCAATGGAATAATTTGGCTGAAGCTGAAATTGTAATCTTAAGCAAGTGCATGAGGCCCACACTCAGGGAATCTTTGTTTTCAACTAAATGTATTAAGGATTTGAGTCCTTTATTTTTATTTTTCAATGTTTAATATATGAAGAGACTATTTCCCTTATTGTTGTTGGAGAAATGAAAACCAAAAACATATACAAAGGAGTTTGCCTTGGTGAGCAGCTCTGAGGATATTTTCTGCTGGAGGAAATGAAGCGCTGCTCCATCCTATGGCTCCTGTGACTGCCCCAGAGATCATAGGATTTCAGCTTCAATCATATTTCAGTTCAAGGTTGAGCAACTGAAACCTCAGGATTGCATATCGCCTCAGAATCCCTCTTTTGTACCTTCGATGGCACGGTTTCCTGCAACACTGAGACTAAAGAGATGCATATACATTTCATTTTCTGCTTGAAAAACAGTGATCGTTTGCCTCCTTCTCATTTTGGTCGTTCATAGGCATACTCTAGTAGGTGACTGTCTAAAACCAAGCATCTGTAATCTACTAGAATTCACTGCAAGAAAGAGAGTAAAGTTCTTTTGTGTCCACTCCCTGCTCCTTCCCATTTTTCTCTAGAGAGCATTTGGCATATTTTTTCACATTTTTTTCCTTAGCAGGCTGGATAAATGCTGGTTATGTTGTAGACTGGATATTTCTTCTAAGTGGTTGAGTTTGATCAGAATTGAGTTTCATCAGTTCATTGTTAGAGTCAGCATTAACCTCAGTATTAACTTTGGACATCTCCTGGATCAATTCTTTTTGGCACAGCTACATAAATAAATGAATTACAGTTATTCATAATTACAGTTATTTTAGCTCATCACAATGTCTGTTAAAGTTTACTGTCAATGTGATGGCAATGGGGGGATAGCAACACCTTTGCATATGCAATTATTTAGGTCAGGTGACCGTAATCTGACCGTTTGCCTGTTTTGTCCAAAGTGTGAGGTAATATTTCATTGTACCTGAGTACATAGACATAGTTTATTCAAGTACATATACGAGTGTAATGACAATCAGCCTCCATTGGACTAGTGTTAACATTGCCTGAATAGCAGACCAAAGTTGAGGTACATCTTGTTCTCTTATCAGTAAGACATTATCAGTAAGGCCTTATGTTCCCATTTGTTTTAAACTCTTCATTCTATACCTAGAATCTTGATTTCATGATGAAGGCGGGGGGGAACAGACTTAACACGGGGATGTTTCTTAAACCCTTCCCTCATACAAGGAAAAATGGAGCATCCAAGCCACATCTGCATATTAATGTATACCCTTACACATCTTGCATCATTTCTTGCCCATTGTGGTCCTTGTCCCTTGAACACTAGTAAGTGTAGCCCCAAGCTAACACAGGTTCATAAACAATCCTTGGGTTCTCTTTAATATTTGGAAACCAATATTCTGATTCAAAGGAAGCAACAGTGGAGGAGAGCTATCACTTTCACTCCTGATGAAGAATTTCATTATGTTTCTATTTGTTCACATTTGGCTTCATTCAACATGGCTGTCCACATATTCTTATATTCCCCATTATTTTATCACCATAGCTATGAGAGAAAAATTGGAATTGCATACTTTCCTACTAAAAGCAGCTTTTACGTTTTCTGTATTGGAACAACCCATAATTAATTGAAATTATGGTTTAACCAAACAATAAGATGAAGCTGTATTTTTTGCCCTTGGCTTTGCTTGAAAACTGGTGAGAGTTCCTAGTTCAACTTTTAAAAAATAGTTTGTTTAAAACAGAAGTGGATGTTTCCAAACTCCCCTCACAGAAGTTCCACAGCCACACATAATAACCTTCACATATTAGTTAAATTTATTTTGCTCTGACCATGCTGTTTTGATAAGAACCTTTAATAAAGTTTTTAATATAAATATCAAAACCTGTGAGAACTTATTAAACTTGCAGAGAAGCAATATATAGATGTAAGCAAAAATTTAGCTACAACGCTAAAATATTGAACAATCTTGTGAGATATCTTTCTAACATCATCATGTTGGCTATTTCTTCACATCAGTGTTTTAGACATGTGTTACTGTAGCAAGTTTATATATGAAATACCATACTTTATTCCTGGCTGTGTGTCAGTGTATTTAATAAAGCTGCATGTTAAAAGTGAGGAATAATTTGGGCTACATAGAATTTCAAACATGGTAAAGTTCCACAGATGAATAGTCAGCCTGTGTTTTGGAAACACATGATACAACTTTAGCTCTTGCCAATTCCATTCCACATAACCCACACCCCCAAAGGATCAGTTTGAATATACTCTCTTATATTTAGCAAGTTAGCATAAAGTGCAGTTCGGTGTATTCGAATAATTGCAGTCTACTTTCAAAAATAGTATGGCTGTGCTGCTGATGACATAAAGTCAAACATACAGTGCAGAGCTACTTGAAAAATACTGGTTTGATATACAAATACCTTAGATATTATGGCCAGGAGTAGTATAAAAAATTATAACATCCAATGATTGTGGGTGTTTGTGTGCATAGATATATGACCCATGAGTCTCAGAGAAATGAAGACATTCTACAAAGTCTGTATATTATCAAGCCAATTTTCCTTGTTGACTATAAATCATTAGAAAACTATATGGAGAGGAGTTTTTTGTTTTCCCTCATGGAACATAGAAAGAGATTTTCATTCTGAGTTCTATATTATTGTTGAATCCATTGTCCAATTCAGATTTTCCAGCAAAGGTACATGACTTAAATTTGAACTAAATATAGCTGTATTTGCTTTTTCCCCCTTCCCCCTCCCCTCCTCTTCTCTTCAGATTTCTTCACTATCCTTCAGTTAAGTTTACTTGTGTCAAACAAGCCATTTGACACTTTGCAAGATCCTATTGCACTCTTGGGGTCCATTCTTCTTTTAATGTGCATGCATAACTGCCCTTGATGCTAGAGAGAGTTATGGATGTATGCTGCAGAGAGAATAGATCTCTTAATCCTGCTTGGCAGGATTCCCTCACTAAGCTTTGGCCCCAGCAGGCCGATGTAGTGTTTGGTGACCTTTTGCACTAGGCCAATCAATCCATTGTGGGCTAAAGTAAAACTTCCTTTTCTTGTCAGGCAGAAGGCAGAGTCCCATCTGGAATTCTTTGAAGTGTAGCATCAGAAGTCTACAATGTATAAAAACTATTTGATTAGTAATAATATTGAGTTTAGGGAGGGATAAAAAACTTCCCCTCCTATTAATTTCAATTTGGAGGATTATTTAAGTTATTTATAAACATTCCAAGGGATTGCAGTATTTGGAGATTTTGACGAAAATGTAGTTTCAATGTCTCCATAATTTCCAATGTTAAAGAACACTGTAAGTAGGATAAAATCTCTTACTGCTTTCGGTCAATGATAGGCTGTCCTATGGCATCTTCATGGGTCAAAACTGCCTTTTCTGAAAAAACGTACAAGCTGG
The DNA here is from genome assembly GCA_032468055.1 of Acrochordus granulatus. Taxonomy (NCBI): domain Eukaryota; kingdom Metazoa; phylum Chordata; class Lepidosauria; order Squamata; family Acrochordidae; genus Acrochordus; species Acrochordus granulatus. Next base: position 348,312 of record JANHZU010010067.1, on the reverse strand, counting down.
TAATAAAAGTAATTCCTTTAACCACCATTCATGATAATAAGGATTACTTAGTTCTGTCATCTGGCACTAATATGGGACTAGACTGACTGATTTACAAGAATCAGCCACAAACACTTATAGATTGGAATGTTTATGGTCAGGTTACAAATGACTTGTCCTATAATTGCTACATAATTATGTTTGTTCATTTAAAAAACATTCTGTTACAACATTGTAGCAATAGCAACACACTGTACATACTGAAAACATATATGAATAATAATTTTAACATGGAATCATTGGAATTGGATGGCATGCACACACACATACAGTATCTATATGTATAGTATGTGTGTGTGCGCACATGAGTGCAACTATAAAGAAATCATTCCTGGAAAATGCAGAAGCCAGGACTATTCCAAGAACATTACAAGAAGAAATAGGGACAAAATCTACATACAGAGATCATATACAGATGCCTAATAACAGTAACTTCTGGTCCTATAGAACAAGTCAGATGATAAAATATAAAATTATTACAAAATATTCCTGAATCAATACACATAAATCTAATCAGCATACCATTTTGTTTGAGTATTGTATGTATCAGCATACCATTTTGTTTGAGTATTTTTGGTATGTATCAGCATACCATTTTGCTGATACATATTTTTGGTATGTATCAGCATACCATTTTGTTTGAGTATTTTTGCTAAAATATTGGAAGAAGCTAGAAAAATATTCATTTTACACCAGCAAAAGAGATTTGGCTGCTTATGTATCTGAATTCTATTAATTTTTTTAACGTTTATTGGAGATCCAAATTATTTGCCAAAAGGACAGTCGTAATTTTACCACATACATGTATAGTATATATTGCATGTATATGGTATGACAGAGGGGAGAATGAGAACCTTTTAGTTAGGAGTATATAACAGTTAATTTTGATAGTACAGTGGTGCCTCACAAGACGAGTAACTCACAGGACGAGAAACTTGCAGGACGAGCAAAAAAATTAATCAAAAAATATTCCGCTAGACGAGCCGCAACTCACGAGACGAGGAAACTTCGTGCCAAACCTTGTGTGTCATCTGTAAGTGCATTCTGTATTTCCTGTTCAGGCAACTCTGTGCGAGAGTTCTGCCGATGCAGCAAGCGCACACGCGCATTCTGCTGACTCTTACCTAGTGCTTTACCCAATAGTTGCAGCAACCCCGTGCGAGAGTTCTGCTAACGCAAGCGAGCGCGCGTGTTCTGCCGACTCTCCTCTCGCGCAGTTTACTCCATTTCCATACAAGCAGCAGCGTGCACACGTTCTGCCAACTCTCCTTTCGCACAGTTTACTCCATTCCCATACGGGCAGCAGTGCGCGTGCGCCTTCTGCCTACGCTGCCACATGGTGGGAGGTCAATGTTCCTGATCGCGTTGAGCACCGCGCTATCAGCTCACGTGAGCAATCTCACAACAGAGCTCTCCTCTCTCACTGCGTAAACAGCATAAATTAAGTGAAAGGCATTTGAGAGAGAACTCCAGAGACTTCAGACTCCCAATTCAATCTCCAGGAAGTCGCCTCCCCCTCCTCTCCTTTGCACTGGGATATTCTTAAAGCCGCACACACACAGCAGAAATTGTCCTTCTTGCCCCAAATAAAACAGAAATCCCCCCGTCGCTTCTCCCCTCATAGTACGGAGGCAAGAAGCGCTTCCAAACTGCCCACGACACCCGGAAAAGCTGAGAGAAAAAAGGACCTTTTAAAGTGACAGCAGCCAGCAGCAGCCGAGGTCAGAAGCTGCCTCGAAGCAGATCTGTAAGTGCTGGTTCGTTTGCTCTATTTCTGCTTTATATCATATGTTAATCATGGTTACTTGTTTCAGATGTTAGGGACAATCATTTCTACA
>JANHZU010010067.1:253005-263612 GCA_032468055.1 Acrochordus granulatus | reverse complement strand
ATCACACAACATTTAAATAATGGCATAATTAATGGGGGGAGTGACAATTTTTAATTGATGTTGCCATCTGACAAATAAATAACATAAAAACAACAACAAAAGCATGTTCTAAAGGATGATACAATATCAGACTTGATTTTAAAAAAACACACAACCTACTCCAGCATGAGATAGCTTTATATTTGCTACTGAGTAAACCAGAGTTTTGGGCTGAAAGTAAAATGAGAAGTTTGTAATCTGCACTGAAATGGAAGTATTTTACTTACGGGGAGACCAAGGGGCCCTCTGTCACCCTTGTGACCTGGTTCACCCTTCAATCCTTTAAGACCATTTAACCCTGGTTCACCCTAAATGTAAAAGTATAAATGCTATTTTGTGGAGATGCTGACAGGGTTACTCAAGCTGGGACAGAAGAGAGCCAGTCAAGGACATGAATCCAAATCCAATTTTTCAATACGTGGTTATATTTATTAAAATAGCTTCCTCACTGCTAGAACATGAAAAATTATGTATAGCAATACTCATGATCCATATTAAAGTAGATAGCAGAAAACTATCGACATAATCTTGCATGTTTGAATCATACATTTTGACATGTTTCTGAATATTTAAATCCTTCTGATTGTACTGTCATCTTGCTCATGACAAATGTATTCCAAGCCCACTCATAATCTTGCAGGCTTTCACAAAATTAATGAAGCCAGAAAAATATGCATGTGATTTGATCAATCAGGATGGCAAAGTATTATTTTTTCGACATTGCCTTAACTGGCTTTTTCTTCTCATAGCAAACTAAAATATGCATTATTTCATGGAATGGTATTCCAAACCTTTAAGCATGGCTATCATCAGTTAAACAGAGGAAGATTGTGATACATTGGGTTATCCTTTTTAATGACCCACAGCAGTTATCCCAAAAGTAATTAAATGCTTACTGACAACCAAAGGTATTAAGATGTTGAAGCCCCTGAAATTCCTTGATAAATGATATTTTTTTTAAAAAAAGAAAGATGATCTCTCAGATAACTTTGCTCAAGCACTGTATCCTCTGCATATATTGTGACTTTCAGGATTCCTAGCGTTTGCCTTTCTGGCTAAGAATTTTGAGGGTTGTAGCCTCAAAACTTTGTGAGAGTAGCAGGTTAAGGAAAACTCACCTGCTTTGCACAAGTGTCAACAAGACACTTTTCTTGCAGAGGTATTCACGCTACCATATGACCAGACTGTCCGCACACATTCAAACAACCTTAAGTTTTTATAATGGCTCAAGAAGTTAGTGTCTTCGTGGCAATCTTTCTTATTATGGTTCTGAAGCATAGAAATCCTGGCACTCTGTTTTTCTGACTGCATTAATTTTTCCATAGCATTTTTCCCACAAGTGCAAGGTCCATTTTTTTTTATCAACCAAGTGTTGGTTGTGACATGAATTGACCAACCAGCTTGTTGCCTCTGCTGAGAGAGAGCGACTGGCCTAAAGCCACCCAGCTGGCTTTCATGCCTATGGTAGGACCTGAACTCCGAATCTCTGGGTTTCTAGCCTGGTGCCTTAACCAAAAGACCAAACTGACTCTCTCTTGTAGATATTAATAATTTTTTTAAAAAAATCAGGGAATTACAGAACAAAGTTCTGTTGCTCTGAAAAACCTAGCAACTTCCAACTGATAAGTACAATTTTTTTTTAAATTCAGGATAATTCCCAATGACTTTTTTCCAATTCGTACAAAGAATTGAAATGTAAAAATAATTCTCTAACTCTTCTAACCAGAATTTCATGGCTGTTCTGAATAGGAACCATGTGTTCATTTATTTTTGTCTAATTTATAGGCTTTGACCATGGCGTTTTATGGGTTCCAGATTCTGAAAAAGTAGTATACAATTTATTTTAATTTTTTTAAAAATTAAATATAGGCATATAGACATAGTCCTCAACTTATTATCACAATTGGGACCAGAATTCCCATGCTAAGCAAAGTGGTTGTTAAGTGAGTCGCACCTGATTTTACAACTACTTTTGCCATGATTGTTAAGAGAATCACTGCAATTGTTAAGTGTATCACATGGTTGTTAAGCAAATATGGCTTCCCTCTTTGATTTTTTTTGTCAGAAGTTGGATGGGAAGGTCGCAAATGCAGAACATGTGATACTAGGCTACTGCAGCTGCCGTAAATACATGCCAGTTCACAAGCGCCTGAATTCTGATCATGTGAACATGGGAGTCTACTATAATTGTAAGTGTGAGGACTGGTCGTAAGTCACTTTTTTCAATGCCATTGTAACTTCAAACAGTTGCTAAACGAATGGTTGTAAGTCGAAGACTATATGTATAAGACTGTGCTCCTAAAATTATAAAAGCAAGAGCTATGGAAGACTTTTTTTAGAGATGTCTATAAAGGACATCTTGATTCCATTAAGGAAGAGGAAATGAACTACAACTGATGTGAACGAGCCATGGCTATAAAATAAAACACATCTGTATATCGAATGCTAATTTGATTATTTTTAAAATTATGTAACATTATAGTATATGCAATTATAAAAATGCATTCTTTATGGTGCTTGTTGTCACCTTCAAAGCTCTACGTGGCTTGGGACCAGGTTGTTTGAAAGACTGCCTTTTCCTGATTGTATCTATCTGACTCACTAGAGAAGGGAGGCAAGGAATGCTGCGGGTCCCATCTCCCCTTCTGCCATCTAGCAGAACTAAAAAGAAGGGCTTTCTCTGTAGTGGTGCCCACCCTGTGCAATATCATCTCTGCAGAAATAAGACTTCCCCCTCTTTGACACTCTTTCACAAACATGGTTCTGTCAATGGGCCTGGAGACCCCAGGGTGAAATGGAGCCCATCAAGTGGCTGTCATCAGGGGGATGGGAGGTTATTGGGGTTTTATATCAGAGTTTTTGGAGTCACTAAAAGTGAGTTGGGCAGCCATATAAATTTTCTTAAATAAAAATAAATAAATAAAATTCTCAAAAAAAGAGTATAAAATATGAAATAAATAGCACTGAAGTCTATTAGGTCACATCATATTTTTTCACAGGCATATTTCTTCAATTATTCTTTTTGAAGTAGCTAAATATTAAGCAATGTGTTTGCATGTGCATTTAAATTCCCATACATTTTAAATAATATTTGGAATTGTAACTGTGAATTTTTGACGGGTATTATTAGGAACATGAATTTTCAGATACAAACATATTAAGAGAAGAAATGAGCTTGATTATAAGACTGAAAGACAACAGGGAAGAAGGAAGTATTTCTTTTACTTCTAAAGTACATAAACACTCGTCCTCTGTTTTTCTAAACTTTTGTATAAAGTAGGTCCAAATGACATAGTTTGAAACTTTCATCAGACAACTAAATTTTAATACTGGCTCTCCATAATCAACTTTATAGAAAGCTAATTTAGCTTACATTGATATAGAACAGACACAGGAAATTGCCATAAATCCTTATGTATGTTTTAACATTTTATTTTAAGCAGCTGCTTAAAGGTTTAAGAATATTAAGACAAAATTACAGAAAAATGAGAGAAAGACAAATTTAAGTGCATGCTTCAACATGATTAATGAGAATGACAGTATAACAAATTGAGACACTGATGTTAGTTGTGGACTAGATTCTTTACCTTTGGCCCTGGGAGACCATGAGGTCCCTAAAACAAATTTAAAAAAAAATAATTACAGGATACATTTCTATATAAGAAGGGCTTTCTGTGTGTTTATGTGTATGGATGCATTGTGCATGATTTATGGAGGGTGACTGGCCAAAATTGTATTAAATAATAACTCTTAATTATTTAACAAAAGCCAAGCCAAGTCTAGTGAATTAAAACCCTCTATCAATTTTCAGCTCCAAAATATTTTCTAAAGATTTTGAAAATATTTGAAAAATATTGTAGGATCTATCTACAAAATATTTGCTACTTATATAGTCAAAAGCATCTTTGTAAAATTTCCTTTCACAAGATTGTAATTCATTAGAAAAATATTTTACACCACTTGAAGTTTTTTCTTTTTCCCAATCTTTTCTCCTTGCAGTCCCTGAAAACATTAGGTTTTTCTTATGTGACATTAGACTTTCAAGGACATGAAACATTGATAAATTGCTTTAATTCATGAGCCACACAATAGATATATGTCTAAAAACACTTACCATAGGTCCTGGTGGACCATGTGGACCGGGAGAACCTGGAGGTCCTATGATCTGTGTAAAATATATGCATATATATATATTTAGAAAATGGGTTTATTATACTAATAGCCCAGGTTCACTGATCTGCTGGGATCATGCAATTGTCTTGATCATGAATGTGATCCTTTGGATGTGCTCTTAGTACTTCTCTTTGTTAGAGCATGTTGCAGTTGTTTCTTTTATTTCATTTCTGTAACACCTTCCTACAATTCAGAGCAATTTACATTAAAACTAAAATCAAAACAGCAATTAAATTAAATGCAAGACATATTTTAAAACTATTTTAAACTACTAAATACTATTAAAAAACAAGTTGAAAATGGATTAAAGGCTGTCTTGAAAGTTCTTAAAAATGGAATCTGGTGCCCCACATTTTCAAGATAATTCTCCTCAAAGAATCATCTTGAAGCTCTTACTTTAATCACATCTGCTCCTAGTCTTAGATTTAGCCCAAGATTTCAGGAAAAGACCAGAATTCAAGAAAACTCCAAAGTCATTATCCTTCTGTCTGTCTGTCCATCCGTCAGTTAGTCTTTATTGTGGTACTTCAAGGAAGAAATGATGGAATCAAGACAGTGTCCATAAATATGGCAAAATGAGGAGTCAGTGAGTAGGTCAGCTCTTCAGTAATTTATCTCTGACAAAGAGAGGACGTGAGATTACCCACAAGGGCTCTAAACAGCGCTCCTTATGAAGAGACAGCAAGGCAGGTCACTGTCAGGTTGAGAGTTCTGGGAAATGAGGAATAGCCATCTTGCTCAAACTGTGGTTTATACACAGTACTTATCTTTGAAAGTAGATTTACATACTTCCTTTTCTAATCAATTTTGGAAATGGCTTATTAACTATTTTTCAGGTACTAGAAAACTTTGAACAGGTTTTCCAGCCCTGATGGCATTTCCAACAATCTTTAGCAAAAGAAGTTTTAAATATAAGTTTAAAGAAAAACATGTTTGAATAAACAGCAAAAGCATGATTACAGCTTTGATTTTAGAAAATTACAAGTGGACTAAGGGCTCAGATAAATTTGAAAAAAGGATTTTAAAATTTACTTATAAAGAACCCTTCCCATGGGAAAATGTTTTTAATTCTTACAGGAAACATAACACTTTAAAAACTAGACACTAGAGGAAACTGTGGAACTAAAAGAACTAAAATTGCAATTAAAAGAAAAACACTCATACTCAACTTACAAATACAGATGAAGCAAAATATTTTAACATTGGACATACTGAAAGATATTTTTGAACAAGTTAATTTTAAGAGTGTCTGCCTCTACATATAGACTGTGTTTAAAAGATGCAAGGGGAAAAAGTTTTAGCAGGCAAGATTGAGACTGATTTGAAAATGGATTTAAAAATGACAGTAAAAAAGATGTTATACTGGACATCCAAAAGAAACCAGATGACACCTTAACACTTAAAAGGCAGATGCAAATAACAAAGCAAGAGAGTGACCTGGATATATCGGATTTACAAAAGAGCTACATTAAAGGTTTAAAGAATTTTGTGAGAATAGACAAAGAAAAAAATGAAAAGAAATGAAGTTCTAGGACATTATTTGAAGGGATGCACTACCTCCATCCCGCTCTCGCCAGAGAACATCCACAAGAGTGACCAGTACTGTCTCTGTCCCATGACCGGGCCTGAACCCAGACTGAAAAGGGTCCAGAAAATCTTGTAAATGAAAATCATGTGCATGTAAAAAGCATTAATAACAAAATGAGGTGGTCCTGCTGCATTTTTTATTTTGAGCCATATATGTAATTCTCACTGACGGACCACAATTGGGACAAGCAATTCCATCACTAAGCAATGTGAATGAAAATATTATGTCACTTCCACTGTAATTGTTAAGTGAATTAACCATGACCACTAAGATCTCATGTGACCATGATTTGCAATTTTACTACTGGTTTCTCAACTGACTCTGTATGTTAGAAGGTGGCTGTGAAGCCCATAAATTGCAATCATGTGACTGTGGGATTCTACAACAATTGTAAATGCCCATTGATTGTCAGGCATCCAGATTTCAATCACATGCCTGCAAGGATGCTTCAGTGGTCATAAATGCAAAGACCAGTCATAAAGTTACTTTTTCAGCATGGTCAGAACTTTGAAGAATCATTAAATAGGGCAGACATTCAACAAGGACTACCTGTAATCAGAGAAACCAAGGAAAAAAATATTTACTGGAACAGTAAAAGAATACGGCAAGACTTACAGAGGGACCTTGAGGACCAGGCAATCCAACATCTCCTTTTTCTCCTTTCATGCCATTGGATCCCTATAAAATTGTGATGCAATTATCATACAATAGTTTAATATCATCAGCTGATGAATTTTGCTGCAATAAAACATGACTTATCTACTTACATGTTCAATTAAAAGATCTAATTTGTTTTATACTTTTATTGAGCCTCATAATCCATGCAGATCAATTCAGTCCTAAGCCATCTGAGCCATTATTAGGTTGGCTGAAGCTGCCGCATCCCAACTTCAACTATTTTGCAATGTCAGGTGCAATTCGAAGTGATGGAATTAAAAACTTTTTAAAGTGTTCCTACTGGATTTGACATATTGAATAGTAGTTACAATATTCCCAGTCTGCCCAATTTTAAGTGTGCCTGTGCATTTGGTACATCCACAATTATCAAATTTATGATTTGGATGACCCTTATATTTGATGTTCAAAACATGTTAATTAAATATGTAGGATTTTTGCCAACCAAGATACCAGGATGGGGAATGACACTCTGTGGTAACCAATAAGGCCCTTCAGAGTCTTAGACTGACAAGGTCCTTCATAATCTTGGAGAGCAGAAGCTGAATGTGGAATTATTTGGATGCAATGCTTGTATTCTATTCTGTTATGCTTAGCAAGCTATCTTGTTGGAAAGTGGAAATCTACTTTCTTGTTCTGCTAAAGAAGTACAGTTGTTGAGACTGAGCTGAGTTGAACACTGAACTTTAAATTTATGAAATACATCATTATCCTCATGAGAGCAGCACACTTGAAAGAATAATAACTTCTCAGTATTGAACGAGGAAATTGCAAACTTAATATTTCCACATATTATATGTATATGTGTGCATCTCTCTCTGTGCGTATGCATTTTATATATATAATCTTATATGCCCAAAAATGAACCAGCAGACTTTTCCGTTCTTTATCTACTCAGCAATATTTTATATGCACCTGTTTTCATTTTCAGTATGGGGTAAGAGCTAAAGGTGCCTGATAATATGCAACTGGTTTCCTACCTCCTGTAATGCTGGAGGACAGGTCAGGCTATCAATAGTACATTAATAAGCAATAAATATATTAATAAGTAAAAAGGCATGTACTGTATGTGTATATGTACGTGCACGTATGGATAGAAAGGGAGAGAATGAGAGATAGAACATACTTAAAATAAGCAATATTACAATTTGTAATGGGCTAAAGTGAACAGTGTTTGCCCAGGCAGACTGGCAAATGAACAGATTTAAGTTACTCTAAAGAATAATATACTTACAAATAATATTGCACTTACTTTCAAGCTATTCCTGCAATACATTATTTTATGTAATAAGCAATCCAACTTCCACTATATTTAATTAACATATTTATTTGTAATTTTGTCCATTAGTTTATTACATCTTGGAGTTAAAACACAATTAATTGGTTTAAAGTGATTGGTTTAAATGAAGAGAAATCAAAAATGGAAAATGCAGTGACATACCCCACTGTCTATTAGGGTTTATGTCTCTAAACCTTGATTTTCCAAAATAATTTTATTTACACATATACACACATTCAATGCCTTGAAATGAAACTGTATCATATGCTTGGAACTCCTACAAAAAATCACCATTTCTATTCTTCTTTAAACGTTTTCTTCAAAATTGTCATTTATTGGGTTCCTCTAAGCCTCATCTGAAATTAATCAAAACTACCATGTTTTTCTCCCCATCTCTTCCACTGTTTTCCTTCCTTTATGTAAATATTTCATAGTGCCAAATAACGTGTTCCAAAATAAGGACAATATGAATCTTTGAGGAAAAGATACTGAAGCATTAATTAGAAAAGTTGCTGTCAAAGGCAATTTTAAACAAACTTACCGGCAAACCTGGAAGTCCAATTCCTCCTTTTTCTCCTGGTGTTCCAGGGTCACCCAAATCACCTTTTGAGCCTTTGAGTCCCTGAAATAGCATATTTATGACAATGAACTGTGCAATACAGTAGCAATATAAATGAACTTGAAGTAAACTAATATACTAATTTCAGAAACAGAATATCTAATTACATTAATATCTTGGTTGTATCTTATGTTCTTGAAGGATAAAAAAAAATGTTCTGCAGCAAAAACCTTCCCTCCTTCCCTCCTTCCTTCCTTCCTTCCTTCCTTCCTTCCTCTTATATTCACTATTTAATGAACCATTAACATATCATATTTCTTTTATCAATAGTAATACCATAAATATATGTTCACATACCTGTTCCCCATCAACACCAGGTAATCCTGGTGATCCAGGTTCACCCTGCAAAATAAAATCCAACTTTATTAATTCCACTGTGCTGTTATTATTTAGAATATAGCTAATTTAATATTAAATAAATCTGTTTAATCAATGTGTTTTCTTCTTCCTGTCTTTGGAATGGCTACACAGAAGAAATTAAAGGCACCTACTTCAACTTTTATACTAACCAATGTTTGTCACTAGAAATTTTGATTCACTTCCAAAGTGTGCTTTCTTAAAACAAGCAAGAATAAAAAAGTACTGCTTACACTTGGTGTGGTTCATCCCTGTAATGGGTTCACAAAAGGCAAGGAGCAAATGAACAGGCCTATAATGTTTGGGACCCTGTTAAATTCTTCCATAGATAGTGTTCCCAAGAATAATACATTAAATAACATTGCTTTACAGAAGTTAGGTAACTTAAATTGCTTAAGACAGTTCAGGAATAAAAATAAGAAAATTAATGGAAAATTCTACTAAATTTGTTGAACAAATTTAGCTTTTATACAATAATGTGTATAATATTATTATTTCAATTGCCAATGTCTCATAAATTCCTCAGGGTACACAGTGGTAAAATCTTCACATCTCATTATTCATTATGCTAAATACATAATGTACTGATAATCATATAAATACAATTGATAAACTCACCTTTGATCCTTGCAGTCCCTGGGGTCCAGGTGGGCCTGGAGGACCCTAATTACAAAATTAATTCACTTTAATTTTTATTTTGATAGAATACTTTTTCTTAATTGTATTCTAGTATATTATAATATTAAAATAAGTACGACAACAAGAACAGTGCATTAAAACAATCAAGGATTAAGAACATCTGTGACAATTGAAGACCATATACACATAAAGAGACAAAATGTGTTACAATTAAATGTCACAATGACATTATTAAACAGCAGTGATGAAATCTGCCTCTAACCTTCCTTCAAAGCCAAATATCTGATCTGACTGTACAATAATAGTAACTTTACTTGATCCATAGGTAGGTATGGCTATTTAAAAGGCTTCCTATTCCTAGTTTAAGACTAGCGTATAGCCAACCATTAACATCTGCAGGAAGTGGATGCTTACAAGCAGAATTAAATAGAATTAATTTTCAAGGCTTCCAGAGTTTGTTTGTACAGTATATGCCTTTTCGGATTATAGCAGGATCATAGGAAAAACTATGTCTCAGCAGGATGAAAAAAAAATACATTGATTTTTCATTCATTCAATTATTAAATATTCTATGAGAATTATTAATAATTTAGAAATTCTATGGATTAAATTGACATGGTGGAAGGAAGGAAGGAAGGAAGGAGGGAGGGAAGGATATGTATTATCAGCCTTTCTATCCTGGAGGAAATATTGAAATAATGTTAAGGTTTCAGGTTACCCCTACTGGCAGCAGGCCAGCACATAAAAATTCCCACCCCTGCGAACATTAGCACTACATGACATGCAGTGTCCAAAAAATGATGTTTATATTTTTGCAGTCATAATATCTTGTAGAACCTCTAGTGACCTCTTGTGGAGTCTCGGGATCTATGGAATTCCAGTTGAGAAAGGCTAGGTGAAAGACTATAATTTCATTTCAAAGATGATTGAGCACCTACTACCAGAGGATTATACAGAAAACACTGGGAAATGAGAAGAACAAAACTGTTGCCCCCTTCTCTGCATATTTTGATTAGTAAACCTGTATAATTGTGTTGTATAGACATCTTGTAAATCAGTCTTTATGAAATTCAGTAGTAATATTGGTGAGTTGATTGCTCATATAAGATTAAATATGGTTTGTTTGGGTGTTAATGATAGAATCATAATTACTTCCTCAGAGGAGGGAGGGAGGGAGGAAGGAAGGAAGGAAGGAAGGAAGGAAGGAAGGAAGGAAGGAAGGAAGGAAGGAAGGAAGG
>JANHZU010010067.1:182779-206500 GCA_032468055.1 Acrochordus granulatus | reverse complement strand
CAGATCCTCTGGCAGATAATTCACAGTAATTTTAATTTGATTTTTGGACTGTCTCATCTCTGTAATCAAATCCAGCAACATTATTCTCCCAATTGATGTTAGTGTTATAGAACAAATAGCACACCACATAATTTGTATGGTACACAGACAAAACACATTCTCAAAGCTCAGCTCTCATCAGAAATTTTGTTCAATAATCTAATCCAATGTGAGTGTATAGGGGTTGCAATCTCAGTCCATTCACAAACTAAAACAGCCACAGGCCTATAATGAAAATTAATGTGACATTAATCTCAATCTATTACTAAACAGCCTATAGCACTTTTTGCTTGTTGTACTGTTGCACAATTTATGCATTAGAAGTAATAAGAAAAACAAAATTTAATATTTTAAGAATATTAATCTGAATTTTATTACAGCAAAACAATGTGTTCAATCACTAAAGCTAAGGAAGCTTAAGAAAATAACAGAAAATTCTGAACGTGGGGAAATCATTTCAGTTGAAAACAATAGAAAGATGCTATCAGCTGAATGCAACCCAACTGTTTTAAAAAAATAATTTAGAAAACATCATGTGAAGAAAATAATTTTATGAGCTGTAACTAGACCACAGAACTAATCAAAAATCAGACGCTGGGTAATGATTGTGAAGCTTAATAAACAATAAATCTTCCCTGTATTAAGAATGAATGAATCATTTGCAGAAAGAAGATAGAAAATAGATTACCATATTCAGTTAGAGCTATTTCATGCACACTCAACACTTCTTTTCATTAATTATTGTTCTAGTTGGACAATAAATCATGAATGATCCTCAGGTGGCAATGTTTTTTAAGTAAAAGTCACTCTGCAATCTTCAAAGGCCTGTTTTCTTTTTCCACCTTCAAGCAAACAAAAGCTAAAAGCTGATGTATCAAATGAATTCTTGTCTCTTTAGTAAAGTACTGGAAATATCTTCAAACACTGGAGGAAATAAGCATTGTCAGAAAGAAGAGTACAAATCTCATACCTGTATAAAGTTGTATTGTGATAACCTTATTGTCAACATGAGGACAAGAGAAAATGAATTATTACTAATTTTAAAAAATAAAGGAATGGATTATGAAAGAATATAGGGGAAAGCTGAACCCAATAGGGGTTCGATGGAACCCTGGTAAAGCCGAGTGACTATGGGTGCATGGGACTTCAGGTTCCAGGGGTTTAACATCTTTAGTTCTGGATGGGGTAGCACTGCCTCATACAGATCTATGCACAACTTGGGGCTTCTCCTGGACTCATGATTCCTGCTGAATGAGCAGATGGCATCGTGGCTAGGAGAATCTTTGTGCAACTCTGTGTTGTGTGCCAGTTGCACCCATACTTGAATCGGGAGTCCTTGTGCTCAGTCACTCAGGCCCTAGTCATCTCTCATCTCGACTACTGCAATGTGCTCTACATGGAGCTACTCTTGAAGAGTATCCGGAAACTACAGCTGTTGTAGAGCAGCAGAGAAAAAAGAGAAAAAGTTGCCGCAGTTTTACCTGGTCAAGTGAATGAATAAAGATCTTGGGGTGAAACAATCTTAACCTATTCTCAAACTTTAAATGGGTAAGAAGCCCAGTTCACCATTTTAAGGGCAGTCATAGGGTGCACCACTGACCCACTTTGCCCATCTCTTGTGGAGGTGGACATGAGTGTGCATGCTAGGACCTGAAAGATGGTGAACTGTGCCTGGGCAGGGTGAAACCAGAAGAAACTCTGGTGGAGGTCTATAGTGGTCTTGACATGTAAATCAGTCATCTGATGTGGATACAGGAGCGAAAGACTAATAGAATTATTTAGTAATGGTTCCCTCTGAAGTTTCCCTTGGGATAGCTAGTGCTTGTGGACTCAAGGCTGCCACAGTTTTATCAGATAAAGCAAAGGCTAGGAAGTCAAATTATTTCTATCAATCACAATACACTGAAAATTCATCCTCTCTACATGATACTACTAAATCCTATCAAGAGGGTCGGTTGGCAGAAGAAACTTGGCATGGATGACCAAACCTCTCCTGCTAATGCATAAGTCTCAGCCTAGATCAAGGCATCCTATGCCTATTCTTGAGGAAATTAAAAACATTGCATATTTTAGGTATCATCTGACCTAAAAACATGGATTTGAAAAATCTGATGTGAACAATATAAATGATCACATCTCTTCCATCCCTGCTGATTACGTTTGTACATGTTTTTAAATTTCAGATTTGGAAAAATGTTCAGAAAAGCCCTGTGGCATCATCCAATATCAGAACTAGAACTAAAATTAACATTATTCAAACATTTTGAAAAGATATAGATGCTATTTATATACATCAAGAACTAGGAATCCACATATGTAGACTGATTTGTGGACAGAGGTAAGTATATTAAACAATGATGCTGTGAAAGAGACAGGAAGGTCTTAATAGTTTTGAGTGATTCAAAACAAGCAGCTTTCCCAAATAACTGCTGCATATGTATAATTTGTGTAATCTGGGATGTTATAACTTGATTCAAAGCTAACAATACTTCTGCTCTTTGGATTGCCATGCCTTTGTAAAAATGCAAAACAACTGTAATGGTCTCTTAAATAGCTCTCGACTCATTACCCCAAATAAATATTCTAGCAGTACCTTTTTCCATTATTGTTTTCTAGCTACAAACACACTAAAAATCTGGTTCAACATCTCTATAACTGGTAGAAAATGTGGAAGGTGAGAATAGTAATTAGGATGACTATCCTTACACTCAATGCACTCCATCATATCTATCAGATTTCTATCAAACTACAAAATGGAACAAAGTCAAAGCTGAGAATCTCTCATAAATTCATATACAGGCCTCATTCATTTTGTGGTGTCATTTGCATGCATAATTAACCATCAGTAATCTGGATTGGAATCCCATACGAAAAACATGGCTCAGAGAAAATTACACAATTTGGCAGGAGAGGTTCCCCAACCTGGTATTCTCCCAATATGTTGAACTAGCCAGCACATGTATGCAGGAATTTAAAAAGTTTGTGTTTAAAGTTGGTAAATGAACTGAATTTGCAGATAGATTGCAGGCATTCCCTGCAAAGACTGTTTTGACAGACTTGCGGGGCCAAAATGCTACCAGCTAGATCCTGGTCTAAGGACATAATTGACAGAGGCAGCAGGCTGCTAGGAAATAAACACCAAACATTTTCCCAGTACCTTTCAGTGTCTGTTTGAGTCTTGCCATGAGGCTATCTGGGAAATTTAAAACAGCAGTATCCACACCTCACACCTTGCACAAGGCTATCCAAAATGGGTTTCAATACTGTGGAGCCTTCTGGGGTATTAAGGTTGGGACAGCTACTTGAGGTGATCAACTGTTGGTTCATGGGGGTCCATATTTTGCAAAAAGCTCCACACAAAAGCTCATGGAGAAAAATTGTGTTTTACTGGCTGTGCTTCTGTTTAGACATTCATTTTGGTCTCATACCACCACATTAGACTGTGTGAAGAGACTAGACTGTTGTACAGGATGACAAAAGCACTGCCATTTAAAAAATAGGGATAGACAGGTACCAGGATCTAGAACTGGCCCTATTGTCAAGATTCATATAGGGCATGGGGTTCTGATGACATCATAGGTTGCTGGCTCCTTAGTGTTTATTTTGTTTATTTTCTCTGTCCAAATCTACGGTACAGTAGTAGAAAAAGCCTTTTCCCTACCCAGCTTCTGAGCATCCTGGAAAGCAGTTCCAGAGAAGCAGGCAACTATGTTGGCCTCCTCCAAAATATGGAGGCACCACTGCTAGGTCCATTGGGAAAGCTGAAGGATGCGGGAAGAATACATCTCTGCCTCTGCTGACAATTGTTTTCTGGCACCAACTGGTGTTTGTTCTATTTTTACTACCATGAATACATCCTGAAAAACAACTGGCATTCTCAGTGCAACAGTATCTTTTCCTGTTTCATTATCTTAGCTTTCAAATAAACAACCACAACCCAATCCAGCAAATACAGTGTTTCTGCTATATTGCTAATTCTAAACTACGTTCTAGATACTTAGAACAAATTACTATTTCCAAAAAGCAAATTATATAGGAATGCAAAAAGTTCTTTCTAAAGAAGTACAATTTGCAAAAATCCACCTGTCATTTGCTTTATTGGAAGCTCATGCAGATCTGACAAAAGAAATAGGTGTGGAAGGCTGGATGTTTACTTAGGCAAAATGATTTTTAATGCAGCAAATCACAAGCATTCTCTAGAATACGGTTATCAAACCATTAAGATTCTGCATTTTAGTGTGTGCGGCAATGTGTGTTGCATGAACTCTTCCTTCTTGCATATTTTATGGTCTGTGAAATCATGTTTGCGTTTGGCTTTCCTGCAGACACTTTCTAGAACATGCAGGGTAAAAGCAGCTAATAAGCATAATTAGCTTGACACGCAGCTCAGTTTTAGTTTTGCGCTATGGAGTAACTGCCTAGTCAGGGAAGAGGAAGTGTAACATTTTTGTTAATATGCTTACCCGAGGGCCCTGATCACCTTGATCTCCCTGCAAAGTGGAAAGATGATAGTTTTAACACAGCATGTGTGCTAACCCGGGTCTCTTAAACAATCTCATATCATAACTGCTTCAATAATCACCAATTACTGTCAGGAGGACTTCCACTTAGTTGGTTAGTGGCAGAGATATGCTGACTCACCTTCTCACCTTTTGGACCAGGTGGACCCTGAAAGAAACAGAAAGGATATTCATTAATCTTCAAAATAAGCTTGTTAAGCCAATCAGTTGCTTACAAGCAGCAGAAGTGATGTCCAAATTGAATACACTCTCTACCCCCCTGGGTTGCTTTTTAGAGGTGGTTGTGACTGAATGTCTCTATATCTCAAAAAGATAATCTTTGCAAGGACAAAACTAGTATATTGTGAACACTATCCTGGACTTGGGTCTATAATTTCAACTGCTTTTTGTGAAAACATAAGATTTGATTCCAAAATTGCATGATTAAAATAGTATGATGAACATCGAAAAAGGTTATGTCAGAGACAGAAGTCTCTACAATTCATTTTGGTGAAGATAAACTCCACAGCAGAGTCATCACTTAGGTCAAAGAAGGGGAAAGTTTGGCTTTCCCAGTATGATTGCATTAAAACATCAAGCAGATCCAGCTACGATAGAAATTGCTGAGAGATGCTGGGGGAGTTTCACATAGCATTATTTTGGGAATATAGCTTCCTTAAAACCTACTGTAGCCCAATCACATAGATGGCATGAACATTTTAGCATTTTTAGGCTTGGTTTTATGTAGCATGTCTTGGCTATTCTGAAGTCAAGGTAATGATCAATTAACATAACTTAAGTTAGGCCATGCAATAGACTCAATCAACATAATTTAAGATAAACAATGCAACAAAAAATGTGTAAAATATCTATTGTTCCTGACAACTTCCAGAAAAACTGAATAAGGATGCAAACAGGATAGCAAGATCCCAGTGTAATCAGTAAAAAAATATTCTGTAAGGGTTTATAGCCATGTGCTTGACTTCATTTTGGCTGTTTATCCTCAGCAACTACTTTCCTCAGTAGATGTGTATTCTTGGACTCTATCATATCTTAACAGACATTCAGTTTTATGAATTTGTTATGATTTCTGATACTTTTCTATAGCACAAAAGAAATTTTAAGTTTCTTAAAATTTTGTTCATATTCAATGTGATCTACTTGTGTATGACTGTACGCAAAGATCAGTTCCCACCCATAGGGTCTATGGGGATATATCTGCATGTAAAAAAAGTCAAGATAATTATCATGAACTTTTTGATCCTTTATATACATGTGCTGACATTATACAATTTTTATTTTATTTTTTTCACATTCCCTGAAAATACTACTGGTTCCCATTTATAAGATTGCTATTCCCTCTAGAGTGACCAATTTAATTATGCTTAACATGCAAAGTGGTAATTCTACTGTTAGCCTGTACTGAGATTCAAATTAGTTATCCCTGTGTAAGCTTATGTATTTGTTCAGTGCCAAAAGCAAAAGTCTAGGGATCCATTTCTGTTTTGTTTTGCCTGCGGATTTGATTTTTATTTCAGATTGTGAGATGCTGGCTGAGTTTGGTTAATGTGACCACAATGGATATAGAAAAAGGACATAGCAAGTTGGTTATGCCAAGCTTCATTTCATGTACCAAGATAAGCAAGAGGCTGATAGATATCAAGGTTTGAAATGCATGCAAATTATTTTCAAAAGACACTGCTCTATTATTACAATTCTGGATTAAGTTGTGCATCTCATATTCATATTAAAGTTTGCTTTTCAGAGAAGGAGTTATTCAAAATGTGCTTTATGTATAAAAATTCAAAATGTGCTTTATGATAGAGCAGCAGCATAGCTGGGGCACCATGAAATCCAATTGGGACACAAGTTTGCTAAAATCCAGCAGAACTAATTTTGTTATCACAGCACCTTTTCTGATTATTATGAAATCCTGTTTTTATACATATAGATTTCTCTGGCACACACTCTCTCACACACATAACAACTACATTAGGCATAAAAAGGTAAAGGTTTTCCCTGCCAGTCATGACCAGCTCTATGGGGTGCTCATCCCTAATTCACAGCTGAGGGAGCCACCCCAAAAACACTTCCATGGTCATGACTATACACTAAGGCACATGAAATGCTGTTACCTTTCACACCAGATTAGATGGTATCTATTTATCTACTTGCATTTACATGCTTTCAGACTGCTAGGTTGGCAGCAACTGGGGAAAGTAATGGGAGCTCACCCTGTTATGTGGTGGTTTTTGGGTCTTGAACTTGAGTTGCCAACCTTCTGGCCAACAAGGCCTGCATCTTAACTACTTGATCACTATGCCCCACATAAGGCACATCTCCAAGTTATTTATTTACATAGACACATTTTACTGACTGAATATTAGATCTGATTCATATGTAAAATACACTTCAGAAAAAAGCACCCCATTTCTAAACTTGCAGATGATGGAAGTATTAGCAGAATAGGAATAATTCTGAGATTTCCAAAGATATGAAAAAAAATTAACATCATGGAATGTCAACTCAGGTGTGTGGGAGGTTTCAGTCAGGTGGTTGGAATAGATGGAAAATGAGGAAAGATGAAGAGATGCATTGGGAGAAAAGATAAAATGAACCAGTTTATGATTTGGCTAGGCTACTTCCTAGATTACACCGAGAACATAATTTTGTATGGTTCAAGGGCTTTGAAAGAGATCTGTAGTATAAATGAAGAGCAAATAAAATTCAAGTTTTAAATCTAGTCATATTTTCAACATGTATCAGGAAAGAATAGAATTCTTGTTTTTTTCTAACTTAGTATGAGACATTAAAAACAAAAACCTGCCAATATTTACTCTAAGCCATTTTAATTGTCTTTAGCCAAAATTAAAGAGGCTGTGGCCAACTGATAGAGATGTCATTTAATTAAAGTACAATTTTCTGTGAATAGTGCACTGTGATCCCAAGTAATTAATAACCACTATGGTGTCACTCACATTAGCTCCCAATTTCATATTAAGGGTATAAGTTGGGAGATGTTAGTGGACCACATAAGGAAACATGAACTTTCAAGGTTAGATGCAATTAACTGTTAAGACTGGAAATCTGATGTAGGACTGCTTTTGCTTTGAATTTCCAGTGAAAAAGCCATTTACTTTAATGCCACCTCTAGATCCTCTAAGGAGTTGCAATTTACAGTAGCTGAAAAGAATAATGCAATAAACAGTAAAAGTATTATAATTGAAAGGAAGAAATTACAACCATATCTCCCAGATTCCAGTGAAAGTACTTAAGTTCCTTCCCAGACTTCCCCTTAAGATACATGAAACTCTTTATTGCATGTAAAAACCTTATGCATAAACCCCAACTGGTTCATATCCTGGCTGTACTTATAAATGATCAAAAAATGAACTACATATATATACTGCACCTAGGAATGAAGACCCAGGGACCCATTTTTAACCACATTTGTTCACACACATACATCCTTCAGTAATATCCTCCACCATCTTACCATTGTGGCCTATTTTATTGCTAATATTGTTCAAACATGAATAAGAGTTTAAAAGCAGTAGTGAGACTACTTTTGAGGAAAAAATGACAATTTTAAATAAGAGTTGGACTGATTTGATTCCTGTTCAGCTTCATGCATTGAAAAATAAAGTCCCATCTGGTTAATTTGCAGAATATACAATGTTGTATGGTCCTGTTAATCCATATGCTGTTTTCATGAGCCATGCTTTCATTTTACACAAAGGAATTAATTAAATGCAAACCCCCTGGCCTCTGTCTTAAACCTTGTGGATCCAAGGATTCTCATGAGCAGAAGTGGTTTATGCATCCACTGTTCTGCTACATTTAGTGATTTGCTTCACAGAACAGATGGCAATTTATTTCTGGTAGAAAATAAATTGTTTTATGGTAGAAAAGAAGAAAATTCAGCCATGACTGATGGAGACTGACCAGCTACATGTATCTGTGATTTGGGAGCACCAGGTATAATAGTTTTCTCTCAATTATAACACATGGATTATGGCCCTCTAGATGTTTTTGAGTTATTGCTCTCAACAACTTCAACAGTTCTGGAAGTCCCTGCTTCAAGATGTGCAGGATGTAACACACAGGTAAGCTACATATAAATTGTCCTTCTTGGACTGACATAACTGAGCTACTGGGAGAAAAAATGGGAGTTCAGTTCAGAGTTAACAGCATGTAGATTCTTCTCGGGCAACACTAGTTACTAAAATTTCATTACTAATGAAAAGTAGACATCAATATGAAGTAGTAGTGCTTGTTATTATATAATTCAGAATTATGACATGCATCATTTCATAATTCTTCATCCCAATGCAGCTCAGTGTGTCTAAGTCCTCTTCTGCTGGTTGAGAAATGCCAGGAAAAGTTAGAAAGCAAGGAAGAAAGTATATTAACTTTTGTATAAAGAAATTCCCCCTGACTTTACCTACAATTTCCCACCATATTCCCCAGGCATTTCTTACACAGCAAACTCTGAAAGCAGCTATTCTAAATTGCAAAGATAACAAATAAGAAACTAGGCAAATGGTGCCAAGAGACCAACTCGGAAAGGAATATGTTTGCAAACAAAGAACAATACATCTTCCCAGAAGTGTGGTATTATAGCAGTTCAAGACAATATACAGTATAATGGCTGGATATTATTTGATAATCTGAAAGTGATTTCAGGATCCTCCCTAAAGAACAATATTGAAAAAATAGTTTTTTTTCTATTTTCATCATTATACTAATGTTCCCCAGAAGAGTCAATTATTTATTGATCTTGAAATTTTTCAAGAAAACTTTGAGCCTAATAATTCCATTATATCTGTTCAACAGCTAAATATTTTTCCTGAATCCCATTACAAAATAATTCATTTCTAAGTTGTGTTCAGAATGGTATTCTGATCATTAGGCATGCTATTCTTATTCTATATTTAATTGTGCAATGAATTATCATTGAAGAAAGAAAATAAGTCAGAGACAGAAAGAATCAGAAAGCAAACAGTTGAAATTTGAGAAAGAGAAAGAGGATGGATAGTCACTAATGCATCCTTTTCCAAAAGGAAACCTATCACGAAACAAGATATTACAGATTTGCAAAAATATGCATATGATAATTTATAGTATATGTATAAAATTGTTACTATAATGTAAACAGAATTACAATAATCTTTCATCACAGTAGGGAGGATTTGTACGTCTATGCATTTTGTTTTCTAAATGCTAAAGAATAATGACCAAGCAAGGCCTCTGCTCTTCCAGTTTATGAGGATTTTTTCTCTTGAACTGAGTCATGGATTTGGCAGATTTCAGGACTACATGTTCATACTCTTATTTCATTCCATTCTACAATTCTTTTAAAACATCAGAAAATCCACAGTTATTGCATGAATTTTGGACATACTGTATTTCTGCAAAAATGTAGTTTTCTTAATATCTTCTTTGGCTAATCTCAAAGTACATTGCTATGCAAATACTCCCAAAATGCTTTTTTATATAAGATTTATTAAATATTAGATTGTTCAACCCCTTCCCACCTCCAATTGTCAATTTCCCCAAATGTGCACTAACTGTTGTGCAATATTTCTGAACATCAGTTTGTTTATCTAAGCTAAAAATGAAATATCGTTTCAATAGAAAATATATGTAGCTCGGGGTTGAACTGTAGAATCCTTGGTGCTCTCTGAGCTTGGTTGTGTGCTTGCAGACATTTTGTTACCTGACTTGCTATCATCTTCAGTGCTGTTCAGTGTTCTGAAGATGCTATCTAATCTAGTAATGAAATGTCTCCAAGCAAATAATCAAGCTCAGAGAGCACTATGGACTCCAACATAGCATGTTGTTGTTTCAACAACAGGTATTTCTCTTTAAGAAATCTATACAGGGGATCTTTTTACTGTTGCTATTCATTGCATTATAGAGGCCATTCTGACACATTTTGATAAAGAAATAAAAGAAATACATGATGGATGTCTTCTGCATTTGTACTGGATAGTTCTTAAAATAGAGGACTGCTCTCTGAAAATGGCTGCTTTCAAACTATAGTAAGGATCTTGGTGGGGAAGAAAACACAACAGGGATTTGTTTTGATTTAACTGAGTAAATATCATTATTTCCTCAACTTATTGATCAATTTCTTTCTAATGTATTAAACATTACAATTCAGCAGGGTTTTTTTTAGTAGTTCTAGGGTTGCACTCAAGTCTTTTGTGATCCATAAACAGTGCTGGGGCTATTAATTTATTGTCTGAAATAACATTTTTTTTATTTTTAAAGAAATCTCAGCTTCTTTCTGTTTTATATATAAAATAAATGGCCTACTTTGGTAGTTATTTTTAAGTAAATCAATCATACAAACTTTTCATTGATTTCTAGAAGTCCACAATATAATTATCATAAAGTAGGCAAGAGAAGGAAGAGAGTATGCATAAGAAAGATCTCAGGAAAAGATGAGACAGCATTCTGGCTGAACTGAAGATCTACTGGTGGAATTAGTTAATGATACTGACTTTCTGGTGGCTATATCAACAACTCCCACTGAAGATAATCTGAAAATATCTCTTTTTTAGAAAAGCATCAAGAATTTCACTTGGTATTTTTAATATGTTAAATGTCTTTCCCGCTATGCTATATTTCAGCTGCTGTTTTACAGTGATTTTTAAAACATGCCTAAGGTTTAATTGTGGAGAGCTACCTAGGATTTCATGGCTGATCTAGGAGACATACATCAAAAAATTAAACTCAGAGGGAAGGTCTGAAACCCAAAATGTCAATTCACACATATGCTTTATTATATAAAACTTCAATTTCTTAGGAAGCAAAAAGAGGATGATACAAGACCAAAATATTTACTCACTGTACCAATCCCAGACAAAATTTTCAAAGAAAACATCAGAAACACACAGTACAGCAAGTACACACATATGCTCTTTAAAAGGGAAACATATACACATACAACCTGCAGGAAAAACATATTCAGACTTCAAAATGAGAAAATTGATACATACACCTAATCTACAGGAAAACAAATTAAAACTTCAAAATGTTTGTTACTACTTCTTTTAGGTAAACTACATTTGGAGCTAAAATACATTATTGGAAGTAAATATGGTATTAGAGGTTACACTGAATAGACAGTAATGCTAAGTTTTTAAAAATGAAATAGAAGAACTTTTAAAAAATCTGTAAAGATACCAGATAATTTTGGATTTGCTGTGAAATATTATTATGGACATAAATGAGCTACTGAGTAGCTGAGTACTGAGACTGTACACATGGGCTTCCAAAGTTAATACTTTGTGAAGTGTTTGGCAAGACCAGCTACTAAACTGATGAGGTGATTTACCCATTAAGCTAGTTCACTGCTAAAATACAAACTTTTAGCTCACTTAATCCTAAAAATGGCACCTATTTTTCTTTGTCAGAAACTAGAAACTATGCTGATCCAATATGATAGGAGGAAGAAGTGCAATTGACTTGGGTATAGCATTATTGTTAATATATATTCATAGCAGTCACTGAAATGACTATATTGAAATTCAGGAAGCAAAACCATAAATCATCCAGACTCAAAGCTGCAGGGCAAGAAGCAAGATGGGAGAGAATGAGCTTTCCACTTTCAGCCAGGCAGAAAAGAATTGCCGTCTGCCTTTGAAGTCATTAAGAAGAACTAGAGATGATGCTAGAGATGATTATCAGTTCTATCCCACCTTTCTGTAAAAGACCAGCATTTATTACAATGTCAAACTCTTCTAAGCTTAGGAAGTGAGTTACAGCAATAAACAGATTCATAACTTCACATCTTTCATTTTGCATTGAAAATTAAAGGGACCGTGAACCAATGGAAGAAGAGGGAAGGTGAGAAAAAAAAGATGTCAAATCTCTCGTCAAGCTTTTTTTACAGGTCAGAGCCATGGAGAGGTTTGCTTTCCTTTTTCCCTTTTTAAGGAAGCCTTGTGATGATATCTTTGTTGCTGAGGTTTTCTTCAATAAGCACAAATTGTCTAAAGAAGGCTATTAGGTATGGGAGGTTTGATTATAATCCCAAAATTCAGCCATATGGAAACAATTAAGGTAGTTCAAGTCTGAAGCAAAAAAGGAGAGGGAGACAAAATGTAAAAAGAGGGCTGATCAAATAATGGTATTTTAAAGTTATATGCCAAAATGTTGGCATTCTTTCATAGCATAGTACAATGTTAACCATAACAAAATAGTCCCTTATGCCAATCAAGGCAATAACATTATTTTCTCTGAAAGGATATTATGGATCTTACTGTGCTATTTCCATTTTGTTCATTGTCATATGCTTCCATTTACTTATTTCATGTAAGGTAAGCTTAAGGTCACACTGGAAATTCAATATTTTTAAATCAAAATATTTTTGCTTAAAGTGGAAAAGCAGATCTTGCATCAACAGATACTAAGGCTTAGTGACTTGTCCAAGACCACAGATCTATTTCAATGGATATGATTAATAATTCTTACTATTGTATCTGGAGATACGTAATTGCACTATTGTACTGAATTATAAACATGCCCATTTTTGGAACTGATGACTGGCCCTTAAGATGCTGTAATACATTGCAATCATACATAAGATAACAATCATCTGATTATTAAAGGGAGATATCCAGTGTTAAATATTTCTCTTGGATCCAAATTCACAAGCATGTTCCAGTAAAGTATAGAATAGCTAATATATTTAGAAGACTAAGTCTTCTCTGTGTCACTTCCTGCTGCAGCAAGAAATACTTTCTTCATACTTTCCACCTGTGGAGCAGTGAAGTTAAAAACGCTCAGCAAAGTGGATCTACATAAGAAACCTACAATGTTATGCTTGAAAGTAAGACTGCCCAATGTTTTAAATTTGGAGGTGAAAAGAAGCTTCAGAGAACGTGGGAGTGTCCACATTACATCTGCCTGCAACTTCCTAAGCATTTTGGCCTAGGATTGCATATTCACCCAACTTTGTTGTTGAATGAATCCAATAAAAAGCACTTTCAGGAGTTACAACCATGTATTAATTATTTCCCTTTGTACATCTTTTGGCTGGGCTGAGCTGGATAGCCCTATTTGAGAGCATTACAAATTATTTCAGCCTAAGTTTGCAAGGGTGTAGATGAGCTAACAATGAACTTCTAAAGAGGAAGAATGTGCAACTGTTGGTGGCTGAAGCAGTTCACAGGGTATTGTGCTGAAGGTCAAGATCAAATCACAAAAACACAGTATTTGTTTAATCAATATGAGATGATTCAGATATTTAAAATATAAAGGAGAAATTTTTCCATCAAGTATACGCTAGTCTAGTCCCACTTCATATACAACACTAGGATGGGAAATGCTCACTGAGATTCTTTTAATTGTATTTTATTATATAGTTTTAAACATGTATTAGCTCTTCTGTGTCAGCTTGGATCAAGGTAAGGCAGTGTGATTAAAGACCTGCAGTGTAATTAGAAATCCAGAAGCTATCACATTTTAGAAAAGAAATTGCATGGCTGAAGTTCTTGGAGAAATGACATTGGTTGAGCATAAATTAAAACTGATTATGGGAGTATGCAACACTTTTCAATACAACAGCAGAACACATAATAACAACACAAAATGATGAACACGAGAGACTCAAAAGGTAATCGTCAGCTAAATTGACAAATGTTTTGGAATTCCACAAATTGGAATCAACAATTACTTACCAGGTAGGGAAACAAAATATATTGTAGTTAAATATAAAACTGGATATTCTATATATACTACATATCCAGAAAATCGAATAAATCTTTAAAAAGAGATTTATATTGGGGATATTTTGGCTTCTTTCCAAATGATATTTAATTAGGAGATATTGCTGAAATCCAGCAGCACGTTTTCATATCCTTTTGACACAAGAAAATACAAACCCATGGCATTGTTTAAGCTCTAAATGGTTTAAAACAGTTTGAAGTTTAAACTAAAAAAAGTCCTCCAAAAACCAGGAAAAGAACCAGTTGTATTTAAGTTCTACCTCCATGCAGTATACATTGCATTATTTTTCCAGCTACCCTGGGACAGCCCCCAACCATAAAAATTTGTAGCCCTAATTCAGCAGAGCTCCACTAAGGAGGATTGAACCTTTCCCCATAGTGAATAAAATTTATTCTCCATTATTTGCTATTGGTATGTTTTCCAGCACCTCGGCATCATTTATGTATTATATGGAATGCAAATATACATCTGTAGATTTTTCCAAATGGATTATTTCCAAAATGAAACATATTTTATCATTTTTTGTTTCTAGAAACCATCTCTTACAGTGCCATTTCTTTTTTTAAAAAAAATCCCCCCTTTTTCTTGATTAGTTAAGTGAACCATCACAGCATACCAAATAACGCTACAAAGCCAATTTCTCTGCCCAATGACCGTATTTAAAATAAAGGCTATTGAGAGTAATGGCAGTGTTTCCTGAATAAATCTTATGAACATCAGAAGACTGTGTAGATATTTGCCCTGGCAAAATAAGCCAGTTTAAAACGTATGAATAAACAAAATATTTTTAATGTAGAAAACTCACCAAAAAAGCAGTAGTTTTTAAAACTCTATGCTACCGTCAAATTTAGCTTAGTCTCACATTTGCACTAATTATAATTATTTGTAGTCTTGTAATATTCTTGTGGGAAATATCTACCATGTCTAAAAACGGTGATTTGAAAACTGTCTTCTCATGAGACTTGCTGGACCAAGCAATCTGTTGCTAAAATGATGTTATTCGGGACCCACCATCCTAGGCAAATTCAAACTTGTACATTGCCAGTAACACAAGAGTACCAAAACTTCTTAAAGAACTACCATTGGAACTACCAGAATATGGTAGCTTCTGTTGATGTCCAGATTGCCTGAATAATGTTTGTCAGTAACCATCATTTAGATCTGCTATTCTGCCTTCTATTCATAGAAGTCAATATTAATAACATGTATTTATTATTGAGCAGTTTGGTCAAGTGGTTATGTCACCAAGCTAGAAAGCAGGATACTATGAATTCTAATCCCATTTTAGGCATTATCTGGGTGATCTGGGCCAGTCATTCTCTCTCAGTCCAATCCACCTCACAGGGTTGCTGTGGGTAAACAGGAGGAGGAAGGTATGTTGGATATGCTTGCTGCCTTGAGTTATTTGTAAAAATAACAAAGACATTGTAAAGGTAAAAAAAGGTAAAGGTTTCCCCTGCCAGTCTTGTCCAACTATAGGGGGCAGTGCTTATCTCCATTTCATAGCCAAAGAGCCAGTGTTGACCAAAGATGCTTCCGTGGTCATGTGGCTAGCATGGCTATACACTGAGGCACACAGAACGCTGTTTTCTTCCACTCATTCAGCAGTACCTATTTATTTATTTGCATTTTGCATGCTTTCAAACTGCTAGGTTGGCAGAAGCTGGGATGAATAATGGGAAGTTACCCTCTTATGCAGTGTTTGGGTCTCAAAGTTTTTTTGAGAAAAAAATAATCCATTTTTCCAAATGAGGACCTTCTGGCTGACAAGCCCAGTGTCTTAACCACTAGGCCAAGGCAGGTCCAAATAAATAAAAATCAATTCCTTTTCATGAACTCATCAAAAGCAAAATCAAGCAAACTGTACAATAAAAGCACATTGGAAGATTTTGTGTGTGTGTATATGTGCTTTCAAATCCATCTTGACTCATGCCGAGCCCATGTATTTTTCTTGGGAAGGTTTTCAGAAGTGGCTTGCCATTGTCTTGTTCTGAAGGTAAAGAGAAACTGAGTAGCAAATGCTATCTAGTTGATTTTGTGCCTCAGGCAGGAATAGAACTCAGGTTCTCCAGGTGCTTTAACCATTAGTCCAACTGAGCTCTCATCAGAAGAATTAGATTAAGTTGTGTTCATAGTTACTTGTTTTTTTGAAAAAAGGAACTACTGAGAAGAAAATGAAAAAAGAGTGAAACAGGTAAGATTTTATCTCTTATTTAATCTCAAATTAAGAACAGCAGGTATCAATCAAGACACACTGAACAAAGGCAAAAATGTTTCATTTTCCAAGTTATTTTCCAAGTACTGTACAGAAAAATAACATTGATTTTTTTCTCAGACTTTGTATAATGTAACCTCTTTTCAGTGTGAATGAAGCCAAGTTTATAAATCCCATTATTTTTCATCCATGCCTCAAAAAGTTTCTGCTAATGCTCATACCGAGCTCCTGGCACTCAAGAAAGAGTTTGGGGTCTAGGTCAGCATTCCGTTAAACATACAGCCTATGCCCTAGAGACCGCAAATGATCAAAGATCTAAATATGCATATACCTGCTCTTTTTGCATAGACAGTATTCATGGAAATATTGTCAATACCAGTACCTTAAGGGAACCAAAAGTGAAGATTTTCAGAAAACCCTCCATTCTAGCCATTCCTAATGACATATGTTGCGTTTGGATGACCATCAGAGTGTCCAAGCTTGGCAATTTTAAGTTGTGTGCACTTCACCTCCCAGAATTCCTCAGCCCACTATAAGAGTTAAAAATACTGCTGCCATGTATGCCACAATCTTCTATAGTTCATTTCTAATTATGAATTTGACCTTATACATTAAATTACCTTATATAGATATTATAATATTTATATTTATAAAATGTATACTACCCTTACAAAAACCTCTGAAGTACGTTGGGCTGAGAGGGACTTAACACTCAAGACATTTCCATGTCTAAAAGTGGACTTGAATGTGGCTCTTCTCAGTCCTATTCCGAGAAGGAACTGGTACATCCCATTAACTCAAGCCATCTTTTTTGAAGATTAACTTCCAACTCATATGTAAACATAAGAGGAAATGACACAGGGAATGAACCCCAATAGGACTGAATAATTTTATTCAGGCTGCCAAAGAAAATGTTGCCATCCTATCATACACATTGTTAAGGGAGGAAAATATGAGGAAAAACTATTCACACAACACTGTGTCCTTTTGACTGTGTGAAAGCATTCTGAACACTGGAACATGCCAAATAAACTATTGTTGTTATTAAAAGTAAAGACTCCCACATACCAAACTTTGTGTCTAAAAACTGAATAGGATCAGCCAGTAGGATTTTCTCTTGTTTTGTTTTTGCAATAGTTCAAGTGAGGTGTCCCCTTCCTTGCTTGTCCTAACAGACTTATAATTTTCAATTACTTTAGATAAATTTCAGCATTGTGATTTGTCATCTCTATATTAAAGTAGGACACAATTATCCAATTTCCTACTTCAGAACAAATTTTGTCCTGTTTATGACTTTTTTATTGCTCAATTATAATTTATATTCTTTTTAGGATTTTTTATAAAAATATATTTCCCCTTATTGAATCTACAAATGGCACAATAA
Organism: Acrochordus granulatus; assembly: GCA_032468055.1. Taxonomy (NCBI): domain Eukaryota; kingdom Metazoa; phylum Chordata; class Lepidosauria; order Squamata; family Acrochordidae; genus Acrochordus; species Acrochordus granulatus. The sequence goes on along the minus strand of JANHZU010010067.1, from coordinate 188,622 downwards.
AATCTGATTGTTAAAGATGACAGATTGTTTCCCTAAAGTTATTCAAGGCAAAAATAGTAGTAAAGTACTGATACAAAGCTATAATTGTGTAAAATATTTCTCCTAAGACACAACAATTATTGAGGTGGTGATATAAATATACGTTCACTCTCTCCAAAATCTAGGTTATGTTTTATTTTTCTTGGAAACATTTTATAAAGGAAAATGGAGTGCAGTTAGCAAAATATCACCCATAGAATTTTAAAGATGCAGAACTTAGGAGTCTGTAAGAAAATGTGATGAGTTTTTACATTATACTGAGAATCAATATGCTTATCTTGTAATTCACAAACTGTAAGATTATCACTTTCTAATGTTGCAGTTTCAAATACAGAAAATGAATTACAAATCATTTACAAATGCAGTTCAATTCAACCAAGTGAAACACTTTGAAATCCTGCTAATTTCAACTTGACGGGTAAGTAAGTACTTACATGTTTCCCCCTGGAGATTTAAGGAACTACAAAGTACTTAACATGGATTGCATAATGTTATGTCTAGTGAATGAATAAAGCTGAGGGTTTGGCTTTTAAAACTTTCAACAAGGTGATTTAGGATCTGATTTTGAGGGGGTCCTTGATATTAAGCTTTCTTGTATTCTACTTCCAGGGGTCCCCTTTCCAATACACTGGTTATCTCTCTTCTCCATAAAGGGGTTTATTGGAGTTCATTGCTAGATGGAACAGAATAGTCCAGTGTCCTGTTTCAAGCTATAAATGAGAGCAGGTGAAGATAAACAGTAACTGGAAGCCATCGAGTTTATTTCTTATCCATAAATCAGTACAACACAGCAGCACAGAAATAACACTTGCACTGTAGATTGTAAATCAGGTAGTACTGTAATATGTAAACAACTAAAAGTCTCAGAAGACAGCTCTGACATTTTTGAAAGCTTTAAGTAGGAATCTCAGCAAGACTGTTTGTGGTATCAGCCAAGAAAAGAAAACCTGAACCATGAATTATTGGGCCAAAAAATTCAGCTAGAGGATTTCATAGGAACCAGTCCAACAGTCTACAAAATAGAAAACCAGAGGAAGCTTACTATCAATGAAGATCAGAAAGCAAGAAACTGTCTCCAACAAAGATGGAAACCTAGGAGATGTCGCTTTGTAACAAGAACCTTCAGGTTTGACTGAGTAACGGAGCTGAACCCTTTTCTTCTAAAACAATCATACAATTCTCTGCTGCTCAGCAGTTTTTAATTGATATATACTCAGTGAAGGTTGGGCTCTATATGCCCAATATCAGAGTCAACAGCTACATGTGCCAAGTCAAACCTATTTAACAAAGGAACTGCTTTAAATAGCTGACTGCTTCTTGGCTACCAATCCATTACGTTTTTCTTTCTCTGTGCTAGTCCAAGGAGTCTTTAATAGCTAGTGATGTTATTGTGGGATACCACAGTAGCAGCTGTCAAATAGTCTATGGATAATTCTTCTAATGAGGTCCAGGATAAGAACTATATTGAGAGCCAAAGTTTCTCAGAGCAGTGATGATCAATTGTGTTAACAATCAATACTAACTTCATGGCAAAAATTTGTTAAGCGTGGGGAAAAGCAGGAGAAAAGCACTGCATTTAAACTGCAATGGGTGTAAACAGGGACTACACTGTCTTGACTGACACAGGACAACGATATTCCAATATGCAATAAGAATTCTTATCTAGAATTTGTATTAAGTATCTGGGAAGTTTCCAGAGAATTTGAACCACAAAACCGAACTCTCAGAATAAGGGCATCAGCTTTTCTTTTATAGTGTTTTTTTCCTTCACTTCTGTACTTTTACAGCTGTCATTGACTTCCCTTCCCTTTAACTGCCTGACAAGAGCATAAGGGAATTTCATAACAATAAAACTTCACATCAAGTGCTCAAATTCTCTACATAGACTATGCTCCAAGATGTTAAGTCTGGTCACTTAAAACCATATAAAATTGTCATCATTGCTGCCAGTGGTGAATCTTGGTTCACGTGATGCTGTTTTATTTATTCTGTCACTGTTTTATTTATTCTGTCACTGAAATCATGAATATTCCAAAGATTTAATAACTTGGGTTGTTAGAAAGAAATATGCTGCTGAAAAACAAACAACAAACCTGAAAGGTTAGCATATAAATGTTCCTAGTACTTCTAAAAAAACCCATTAGATTCCTTTCCATTGCGTGTGCTATTCTGATGTTAATAAGCATATATAAGATCCTGTTGAACCTTCATAATTTTTCTTAAATGAATCTATTTTGAAGCAAGCTTTGATGCCATCAGGAGTGAATGGAATTGATCAGAGCCGATAAGTTAAAAAGGAAAAACCATATCGAGAAAAACAGCTTCTTTAGCTCTTTCCATAGCTGCCAGGCTACAGCAATCTGCCATATTATATATATAGAGAGAAATGCATGCCTAAAAGGAGGTAAGATGGAGATAAAAAGGCAAAGATAAAGGTTTCTCCTCTCAGTCATGTCTGACTCTAGGGGGCAGTGCTCATTTCCAATTCACAACTGAAGAAGCCAATGTTTGTCCAAAGACGCTTCCATGGTTATGTGGCTGGCATGACTTTATGCCAAGGCATATGGGACAATGATATCTTCCCACCATATAAGCGGTACCTCTTTAACTACATATATTTTTTACATGCTTTCAGAATGAATAATTGAGAAGGAAATGCAAAAAGTTTTTAAGAGTTTGTTAAAAGTGTTACATGAATGCAGCCATACATGCTGTCATCTTGGTCACTTTTTCCAACTGGACACTGTCCAGATGGGTCAACACCCAGAATTCCTAATGTCTGAAAAGCAACCAATTGGGAAAGGTTGAATTAGCTTCTCTTTCATTCTGCATGTTCAGGCTAACTTTCCATCCCAGATTGACAATCCCTCATAGGAGCATTTACTTTGCAGAAAAATCATACTGTATTATTTCTCTGTTCTTACCTGTACTGCAAAGGGTGTTGCTGTAGAAAACTTTCTTCAGATCCTGTTGCTTTTGTCATGTATCCTACTTCTGCTTCATAAGGAGGTGATAACAGTAGCAACAGGGAGAAAGTTGAGCTCAGCAATTTTTTTGTTTCTCATTGCCTTCATCAGCATATGGTGCACACTCGCTTTGAGATTCGTTACTTAAAAGACGAGTATTTCTGCAAGTTGCATTGTGCATAGAGATATATGTAAATTAACTTGCTTGGTAAGGGATGGTACTTTAATTATTATACATTGACCCTTTAATTGTAAGACTGCAGTGGTGGTGATCTGGAGACAGCACAGTTATGAGCATCTACATATTTGGGGTTTTTTCCCTTTGAGTTACAGGGAGCAGCATAAGGAGGTGTGCAACGTGTTGAAACAAAAATCTCCTTGCCTGTTAATTTTTATCACTTGCCTGCCTATAGGAAGGGTTTTATCCCTATAACCTTCTCACTGAAATGGACCTGATTTTGTAGAATTAATCTCAAAGTTTCTGTTCCAACAAGATGGAATAACTGAAGATTCTGGTCGAAAAAGCTGTTGTTAAGGTGTTTTGTTTTGTTTTTTGTCCTGGTGACTGGCTGGTTATCTTTGCAGTCCTAGCCAATGGGCATAAGGCAGATGAATGTACTCTTGTATACAACTTGCTATGAGCTCATTGAGAGATGTGCAAGAAATGGTTTCTGCATTGGCTGAATTTCTATTTTCCACAGTGTTATATTTTAAATCAGCAAAGCAGTGGTATGACAGATTTAAGGGCAATCTTGTCCCATACAGAAGATATGTGCTAAATTAATAATACTTCAATTATTAATTCTTCAGCTACCACAGCTTAAATAAAATACCATAAACAATAAACTGCAAATAAGAAAAGGGACTCCATCCTGACCCTCTATGATTATTACCCTAAATTTGCTGTGCAAATGCCAGTGAGACTATCAGTTTGAAGAAAATTCTGCATCCCTATTTTAAATTTCAGGAAACGATTTCATCTCTTTGATAGAGGTTTTTTTTCTTTCTTGTGTGTTTCAGATTTTATTCCTGAAATGTAGTGTTTATCTACATCAAAAAGTTTTTTGTTTTGTGCATATTTTTGTAATTCATTTGTGCTGTTCAGTTTCATTTTGCCAGCTACTTAGTACAAGCAGTGTGTTTGGAATGGGTATATGTATGTAATATAGAGTGGTTTGAATTAGAATTGGAGTTATTTTGACATGGTAATTTGGTGCTATACAGAATATTTCAGTTTGACATTGTATTTGTGGGAAAAACCTTTACATTTTTAAACAATCCTAAAGAACAAAAATAAATCCTTTCCAAACAACAAATAAAACCCAGTTGAATCCATCTATTATAATCAAATCCTGCATCCAATAATATATTACATTATTTGAACACTTTGGCTCAATAACTATAGTAGTGTTCTGCTTTACAGTCAGCAATTTAACTGAATTCATTGAGAAGATTATAGTTTGACAAAGTCATTTCTATTGAACTAAAAAGGAAAAATAAAATGTTCAGCAAGTCTACAATAATCTATGCATTCACCTAATGTTAATACTATTTTCTTTTATTAATTAATTAATAAATTAATGAAATTTATATGCCGCCGAAATCCGAAAACTCTCGGTGGCTAACAACAATAAAAAAACAATATATTAAAAACAATAAAAATAAAAATAAACCCCCCATTAAAACAAAATAAAAAACCTGGCAGATTAGTGAGTACGCAAAAGCTTTAGAATATAAAAAGGGGGGTGAGGATGGCTCACCACCTCCATCATCAGCCACCTCCATGCTGATAATGAGCCCCCCTTTTTCCTCACCATATTGACTGCATCTTGTAATTAAAGTCTAGTTGCCTTTTTAAGAAATTATATACAATATTCTGTCAATCAGAAAATGACATATTATCTCTCCCCATTGGAAAAAATTATTGGACAGACTTAGTGAACACAAAATGCTCATAAAATCAGGTGAAATTGGAATATACAGTATTTGTATTTACAGATTTTTTTGTTCTAAGTTTTTGTTGTTGTTTTTATCTTTACTTGTGCATTGTTCATTTTATATTATTTACATACTGTTTGAAAAACTTTTTAATAAACTTATTTTTTAAGAAATCCTGATAACAATTAGTAATGGTAACCCTTCTTCTAAACTCTAGGTCATCTCTGCAATGTGAGTAGTCCCCAGCCAAGCTTTGTTCAGGAGAAATATGGTGACATATTTTCCTATTAGAAATCATGGAAGTCCTACAAGGAATTTTTAATATTGAGCAAAAGGCCACCACTCAGAGTTGCATTTCTGTGAAATGGGCAGCCATATAAATTTGATTAATAAAAGACACACTGAAAAATAACAGACATTACATATGAACATGCCTATTATGCTTTCCTCTCACCCCTCAGCAAATATGATCAACCCCATCGAAGATCCTGGTGCTTACATATGAGCAGAGAGTTTGAGATTTGGAATGCAGATATTGTCTTCTCCACAGTCTAGAATGATGAAGATCTATGGATGAGAGGAAATCTAAACAGCTATCATTGAATGAATAGCAAATACAATTTAGAAATTAACATAGTCAACTACACATATCGTTCCATGTTATTCCTAACCAAGGAATACACAAGAAAATCCTCTCAATTTAGAGACATGAAGATACTAGGCATGAAGTAGAAAACTCAGAGCATGTAGAATCTCTCATTAAGTCCAATTAGCTATCTATATATCACTACAATTTATGCCAGCAAATTTGAAAACTCAACAATGGCCACAGGATTGGAAAAGATCAGTTTACATTCCAATCCCAAAGAAGGGCAGTGAAAAAGAATGTTCAAACTACCG
>JANHZU010010067.1:155587-182679 GCA_032468055.1 Acrochordus granulatus | reverse complement strand
AGCAATGCCCTTGGGACATCCCCCAGCTCCCTCTGAAACCCCTCAGGGTTCATCAGGTGCCGAGGGTGGACCACTTGCATGGGTCCTGCCTCCCTGCAGAGGGGGGTGGCATAAGAGAATCTCAAGGACACCAGGGCGTGATCAGACCATGACAAAGGGGACAACAAAAGTTCTCCTACTAATTCAAATTGCCATTGCTCCGATAAGAAAATCATGTCCGGAGTGTGGCCACTGACTCTTTTAAGTCACTTATAAGAAAATGAATACAATAAAAATAATTAAGTGGAAGTCATAGGTCATTATTTATTTCCAATACTTTTATTGTATCAGAAGATATAGAAAATAATAAAAATCTTAAAGCCCTCTTGTGCAACAGTGAAGTATATACAGTATGAGCAATGAAACATTTTTATTATTGCTTGATAGAATAGCTGCTCTGAAAAAAATATTCTTTTTGAAATTCTATTTCCACTGAAAACATAATGAATCCCATTATTCCCACTTGATTCTTTCATTGCAAAGAATTATTTCTTCATCTGTACAGAATCATTAAAAACCTAACATTAACAAACCATACAATATAAGCAAAACCATGATATAGGATGACACAAAGTAGGATACATGAAAATATTTAGGAAAGAGGAAACAATTTCTGACCTAAATTTCTCCCTTTTTCTCCCATTCCTTGAATATGTAAATAAATATAATCAGTCATGGACTGGCAAAATATAAATCTTTTAGGGTTCAGATATTTTTATTATTAAAAGAAATCTAAGTTATTTTGCTAAAGAATAGGTTAAATCTTCAATGTGGATTCAATTAATATACCTCCAATTAATTATGTTTAAGCTCATCAAATAATGTCAGTTATTTTAGGAACAAAATGCTATATATCCACCTCATTTAAAACCATTACATTGAAATTACATAAAATATTCATGTAAAGTGTAGCAGGGTCTCTTTAAAGCGCAAAAAAAAAGAGGAAAAAGATCTATGATACAGTGTAAAAGTCCTGATGGAGCAAAGCTGTTTCCATCTATTCTGATGATTCATCAAGAACTGACCATAAAATCATTAATATACAGCTTTACTCCTTTCAATGTCTTTATATTAAGCAAAACATATACATTGTGGTACAGAGCTGGTAAATCAAATTACCTATCTTACCATCACTTAAGCCAAGTTTACCCAAACTAATTTCAAAATGCTAAGCAGGATAATGTCTGGTTAGAACTTGAATCAAAACTACCAGGAGTTCTCAGAGTTAAAGACAAGATTGTGAATATGAGGAAAAAAATTCCAGAAGAAGGTAATGGCAAATCACTTCTCTTTATGGAGTCACTAGAAGTTAAACTCAACGTGGGGACACATGAATTGCTTTACCATAACTGAAAGCAGTGACCATTAAGAACTTATTCTGATCAAATATTCTCTGGCAAATTGTTCAAGGAATGCTTTTTATAATTAATTCTACTTTAGATTTATTTTCCGTATTTTCCAAGACTCATCCACAATTGCAACAGGAGAAATTAAATCAAATTTTCCCAATAAATAAATAATCTGCTATTAGAATTTCATAACTAAAACTACATTGAAATATTTGGAAAAGGAATAAATGATTTCTAATCCAAATTCCTGTCTTTTTCTCCCATTCCTTATATATGTCAATAAATATAACCAATAATGGGACTAGGAAGATAGAAAACTTTTTAGGATCAGATATTTTATTATTGAAAGAAATCTAGGTCAATATACTTTGCTAAAGAATTAGTTAAAACCTCAGTGTGAATTCTGTTAGATTTACCATACCAAAACACTGTAAGTTATCTGTATTTGTCTTTGGTTCAAAATAATTTAAAATTGTGGCTGAAAAATTAATGGGCCAAATAGAGAATTGAAGAACAGTATAAACTAAGGATTGTTTTTTTCAGATCTGGTCTTCAGTCTTTCATAAAGTATTTCCATCTTAGTATACCCAGACAGATTTGGGACTGAATATACTGAATATTGATGTTTAAAATCTTGATGTATTTCTCTTTAAAAATTCATAAATATCTACCCTCCAGTTTTCCTAAATTTTGTGTTCATTTTAGTTTTATTTTCTTCTGTTTTAACTAATTTATTAATGTGTGACAGATTCATTCAGAAAAGAAACAAGAGAAAGAAGCTGCTGCTGTTCATAGACAACTTTGCCCATCCTTTCAGAGTAACATTTTTGCAATATCAATCAGTACTTTCAGCAAGCAATATTTTAATATGAAATGGACTGATATCAAGTTAGCTTACTGCTATGTTTATTACAATGCCCCCATCAATTCTCCAGTTGTAGATAGACAAAAGATAAAAAATTTAGATAGAAGCCAATTAGAAGACCAAGGCTCATAAAAATACCAGAACACAGAAATCCAAAAGATCTGGAGGGTCCTTAAGCAACCATTCTAGCCCCTTCATGATGCAAATGTAGCATTTAACACCTTCTCAAAGATCTGCATGGTCCTCATAAGTCTTTGAAGTAAGTTACAGTGACTCCAATAGGGATTCCTCACAGGAAGAAATGTTCAAGCCAATCTACATTATAACTTTGAATTTGTAATCACACGATAGAGGATAAACTTTCACCTAACACTAACTCCCTCTTTGTACATAAATACAGAACTGACATAGTGTCAATGAATACACAAACAAATATTCAGATAAATATTGAGAAATATATAATGATTGATTTAATGTAGTCATTAGTGTCAAAATATGACTAAAGAACCAAGTTTACAGTTTAATCATGACTATTACTGGAACATCTTGCAGCAGCCAATATTTTTCAACTTAGCTTATCTCAAAGAAATGTACAATAACAACAGATCTATATAAGAGAAAAATATGTGCTGAAATTCAGGAAGTAATTTGATATTTATTTATTATTTAATTTATATGCTGCCGAAATCCAAAGACTCTCGATAGATAAATGAGAACTTCCCTGGTACTAGAATAATAGCTGTTGTAATAGTTTTAAGATGAGCCAATTATCTTCCATTGCATCTTGCTAGTTCTTCATGTTTCCATGCTAACAGCCAAGGAAAAGTTAGTACTTGTATCAACCAAGCAGAGTTGATAACTGGGATTGACAGTTTATTACTCTGAGCTTTTGGCCTCTAGCTAGAGTCCATCATCACAGAATAAAACCCTAACCCTTGTGAAGCCTGCAATTCAACATTACATTGCAATCTGCCCCATTTATATACAATTGGCCAAAAATTTCCATGTCATGCTGCTGTTAATCTGTCTCCACTGATGCCTCATATTCGGCTGAGGAACACCTGGTAGGCAGTAGTTCTGCGCACCTGTTGACTGACATATCCTCCTTGACCAGTGATCCATGCAGCCAATGATCATTGTGGCTGCAAAATTAAAGGCATGTCCCTGTTTGTGTTTGTGTGTGGCTACTTGTAAGAAGGGATCCCCCTGCTTAACTGCCCATTCATGTTCAAGCAGTCTTGTGCCCAGTCTTCTTCCAGTCTGGCTAGTATAATTGTGAGAACAATCTGCGCATGGAATCCAACAGATTACATCAGCTGACTCCCCCATCAGCTGATACAGCATTATTCAGGGACACACATTTTTACATTTATTTGTGAATTAGTATTTGCTTTGATGATAAGGAACTGACAGTAGAGTTTAGTTTAGATTCTTATTGGAAAGGTTATATAAAAGAAGGAGGGGTTGAAGACGGTTGATATCAGGAGGTCATATTGTATCAGAGATTCTGGGAAGGAGTACAATGCAGAAGAAAAGACAGCAAAAGAAGAAAATGCCTGAAATGGACTTAGCCATTCAAAATTTTTAAAATGGCTTTGAAAATTTTGCTCTACATTTTGGGCAGAGAAACCAGATGATTGATTTCCCTGAATTCTTCAGCATAAGAAAAAACTCTGAACAAATTCTCAAGTGTTTGATTATTTCTTTGTGCTGGTACAAAGATCAGTACTAAAATGTCAAGAGAAGAAGTTCTGTCAGGAAGGTTTTTCCTTGGAAATATGAAAAAAGGAGATTACAGACCAATGGACACATCAAGAGATGATTGTAGGATATTCATATACATTGTATTGAATGTATATACCTTTGCCATTGTATAACTATGTAAGAGTAAGAACACATTCCAGTGTTTACCAGAAATTCTTTTTTGAAAGATTTTAACAGATAATTATATTTCATAAAACTGAAATGAAAATCAGTAGGAAAAAATGTAGAATTCCTCAGTCTGATTTAACACATTGTTTTTTTGGTTTTGTTGTTTTGTTTATATAAAGTTTCCCCATTCAGCTCCCTCATAATGCAGGCCACAGAGCACAAACCCTTCTCCATTAATAATATGAAATATTCTTAACCTTAAGAATATAATGAAGAAGTAATTATTTTAAATAAAGAGTGATAGTTAATAGGAAACATATTATTAAAAAAACAGAAAATATCAGATTCTGAACTCAGAGACCTTGGCTAGGTAACAGAACTAATATTTGCTCTTTGCCTCAAATAGTGTTACTGAGTCCAATGAAATGTACAAGTCATAATAAGTGTTCAAACACAGTTTTAATCTCAAGGCTGGTGAAGCAACTGGAGTAGCCGTAGCCATGTTTCAAGAGTACTGCAAACACAAGTCACACCTTATATGAATAAAATGTTACATTTTTAACAAGTACCCAGTTTGATCACTTCCTCAGCTCCTGTTCCTCTGTTTTTCTACTAAAAACCTTTACAATTTCTATACAATTATTTCTCGGTGCTTTCAGATATGTTCTCTTTCAGATTAGTTCACTTTTATTTAATTATGATCTAGGTTGTGCTATTCTTAAATAAAGCAAACATTATTCCCAGGCTTTCAAATAATTAATCACAATGGCTAATGTTATTTTAAATAACTAAAGATTTCCTGTTTTATAGTAGCATTATTAACATGTGATTAATAAGCATTTGATAATGAAAACCAGCAACACTTTAAGATAAAGGTTTTTTAAGATATTAATTCAAGGTTAGGTGACCATGTTTTAAGCCATAGTTCAAAGACCTTTTTCACTTAGCAATACATTCTTAAAAGTATTATCTCGTCAAGCAGCTGATAGAACTCAAAATATGAGGGGACTCATTTGTTCCTCCTGGAAAATAAATATGGCTTACTATATTGTGTTGTTATAGGGCTAGTTGACAGTGATATAAATGTAGCCGATGCTGACAAGCTGAGCTTGTTCTGTGTACTCTATAATTTTTGTAATCGTCATCCTACTTAGATCTTATGATTGAAAACAAGAAATATACCAACAACTTTAGGTAATCCTTAAGTTGTATAAATAGAGGAAAAAATGTTTGGGAAGGAGGAATTCTAGTACAATCCAATGACTACACCAACTATCTGTTAGGGAGGAAGAAAATCATGGGATGGAATCTTCCAAAGGGAATAGTGAATTATTGGTAAAAATGCTAGAGCTTTCTACATTGCGTTCTTGTTTCCATTAACTTCTACTAAGAATAATAACATGAGATGACACTTACTTGAAGACCAGGTTGACCCTGTATAGAAAAGAGAGAGAAAAAAGAAAGAACAGTTATAAAATTCAAAGCCATATTTTTTTCAAAAAAAACGCCATGAGTTTCAGCTTTCTAATCAGAAGACAATGTAGTGATTTTGAGACCTGAAGACTCTATTAAAAACTTTTGGTTGGAATTCCAGTTATAAAATTAGTTAAAGATAAAACACCCACAACATAATGATAATATTATTTCAACTAAAGAAGCTTCTTCTAACTTCTAATAAGTTTAATGCAAGTCAGAAATGTACTATGTGGAGGAACAAGGTCATTTTATTTTCACAATATGCTGCTAATGATCTGTGTAAAAACACATTAATAAAAAAGCATTGTCGTCTGCTAATTAGATTCCAGTAGGCCAGCTTCAAAGTAATTGTTATAAATCTTATCCTGAAACCAACATCAACAACAACCAAATCCTTAACTGCAAATAAACAGTAAAGGTAAAAGTTTCCTCTTTCAGTTGTGGCTGACACTAGGGGATGGTGCTCTTCTCCTTTTCACAGCTGAACAGCCAGCATTATCTGAAGATGCTTCCATGGTCATGTGGCCAGCATGATTTTATGCCGAGGCACACAGAATGCTGTTATCTTTCCACCAATTTAGGCAGCATCAAAAAATCTATTGCATTTTGCATGCTTCAAACTGCTAGGTTGGCAGGAGCTGGGGCAAATAACAGGAGCTCACCCCATTATGTGGCATCTGGCTCTGGAACTCAGGCTACTGACTTTCTGGCCAAAAAACCCAATATCTTAACTGCTAGGTCACTGTGCCCCTGTTACCATACAACAATTAATTTTCAATGAAACTCCAGCCCTTGGGGGAAGGAATATTGTTTTTTACTCTTGAGATCCAATGAATTACTGATAACAATTTTTTTTAAAAATGTTATTCATTAAGTTAATATTTTTTTCCATCCAAACTACATTACTACTTTCACAGGTCTGCAAAGCAAAGGAAAAGTAAGGTAAGATTATAAGCCTTTTTTTCCAAGATCAGTGAACAAAGAATGGTATCAATAACATTGAAACTCCAAGAGGAAGTTGATACAAAGCAAGGGAGAAGAGGAAGAAGAGAAAAGGAGACAATGTGTAGTAAATTATGAAGACTTCAAACATAAAAAGTCCAACAGAAAGATAACATTCATTGTCAAATGAAAGCATCATAAAAACATCCACCTCTACATTTTCCAAAAAATGCAGGTTAAAAATGTCCAAAAACACTAGAATGTTGATTGGTCTAGCATTTCCATTTAATAACTTTCTCTTGCCATAGTTGTGGGTTGTAGCATTTCTCACTTTTGTTTTTACCAAGTTGAAACCTTGATTGTCGTGGCGGTGATAGTCTTTTAATTGCAGTTTATAATCTGTCTGATGTAAAATGTTCTTATGCACATTTGTTTGAGTGTATCACTCAGGAGGGTTCTTATAAATGAGGGGTTTGATGAACTGGGGGAAGTGTATTTTTCACTTCATTAATTCCAGACTTGATGAACAAAAATACTTCTATAGTTTCACCATCATTGATGCACAGGGTTATCCAGTTATTTTAATGCACCAATACTTTTCAAAAAGAAGATCTTTAAGGGTAAATAATGTTTAAATATTTATTATTAATGTTCAAAACATTTCCCCTATAACTTATCTAGTCATCAAAAGTGCCTTGAGAACTGTATATAAGTACATGATGCATGTAGAATGGTTTCATAATGGTGAGTATATAATTAACTCCCCTGGTAATTATATTCATAGATTTTCTTCCACAATTGGGACTGGAATTCAAAAGCGTTCCAAAACACACAAAGTATTTCTGACAACATGGGCAGAGATGACACAAAAGAAATGTGCTTGAAGCATTTCTATTAAATTTGACCTTGAACTGAGATTAGACTCCTTTCAAAATATGGCTCTAAATTTGGATGTTGAACACTTGAAAATCATGTTAGAGGAGATTTTGAATATCTGCCCCATGTACACAATACAGCAATGAAACCTGAACTGCAATTTTATACATTCAGGAGAAAACAAGCAAGGCTGTAAAGTTTATTTGAATGCAGTCTGTTTATCAGTGTGGGTAACCATAGAAGCAAAAATGGAAGATGCATTCTGTTTTTGAATAGGGGGAAAAGGATTATTTTATACAAATATTTAGTAGCTAAAATGTAGTATATCACAATATAAGTTCACAACCTATTTTTTTATATTTTATATAATATTTGTTAACATCTTCATTTTGAAAAGCAATAGAGCTTAAGCAGTAGAGCTCAAGACAGGATAACACTTATAAAAAGCAACCAACTAACTAACCAAGCAGAATAATACCAAAATATGGTGACTCTGAATAGACTGCAAGTGTCTGGACTATCACCAATCTTTACTTTGGATGAGTAATATAAGTATGAAACATATAATGATAATAAAGATCTACTGATCTGTGTATATTAGTATCCTTCAGTCATGAACAATCTTTGGTTTATGTCATGCATAAAAATATAAGACAAGAATTCCACATACAGAGATTTTTCTATCATAACTTCTTCTGAGAAATAATATTTGTTGGACTATTGGAAAAAACATTGGCCACTAAGAGCTATTATATGAGTTTGCATATATGCATATATATAAACACATATATATACACACACATACACATACATACATACAAATGTATGTATAAATACTAACATCTTAAACATTATTTCCTTTTTTAAAAAAAAATCCTGATATTTAAATTCTGAACAATTCTTCTTTTCTCCAGAAAACAAACCAGCATATCTCATTCATTTTGATTCGTTCAACAGGTTCATTTTAAGGTAAATAGTTAAGGAGTGTAACAAAACAAATTATATCAATTTGCAAGAATTTATACATTGTGCCGTGATGATTAATTATTTTGAATTAACTTGAATTAACTATACACCTTCAAAATTGGAGAATTAATAACATTTTGGAAGAACAATTACAAGATAAACATTTAATATGAAATGCCAATTTTAAAGTTCGTAAAAGCTGAATTAAATAGCTTAGTACACAGTTTTTCATTTTAAGATATGCTAAGCAAAACAATGAAATATTTACAACTTTACATTTGTTAATTCACAATTCATTGTTTCTCCTCATGATGAAATCATTAAAAATAAATGAACTCTTATTCTTCTTTCTAAGTTAATCATATCCTTAAGAACAATGCATTTAAATGGGGTGCTTTTGTGTGTTTCCACAGGAGTAATATAAAAGCCAGGAGATTTGGCTTTTAGGTGAATAAAAGCAATGTTTTCTATGACAAATCATTAATAGCATATTCTTTTTGAATGAATCAAATTAATTTCAAAATGTTCTTTCAAAAGATTATGATCCCAGTACAAAACACAAAACTAAATTATAAGATTGGGATCCCCTATGTTCTTCCATATTGATTATACAACTGACAATTGTCTCATAAGTTTTTAAAACTGAATATCTGATTCCTGAAGCCTTGAATCTAGGAGTATACATTTAAAGCATGTGCTCTACCAGCAGCCTAAATTAAAGAGTTTACATATTGTTTTGTTCAACAGAAAATCCTCTGGCTATAGATCTCCTCAATAAACTCCCCTGAAAATTGAAAAAATATTTAATATTAACTTTTAAGTATTAAAATATGTGATGCTCCTGGTCCTGCATTATCTAGTTTACTAATAAATAATGGTCTGTAAATTTACCTGGATACTTGTACATGTAAAAAAAATCATAAAGAATAAATAGAGCAATCTCTAACTTATAATAATTAATATATTTGGTAAGCGTTTTCTGATATATTATTATTATTAACACTTGGACATTCTGAACACTTGTATAGCAATATAAAATAGCTTTCTGCCCTATATTTAAAATGTTTCATCTTTTCTTGAAGAAATTAAAGGTCTTATGTCCTTACATAGAAATTGTATAGTCAATGCATTAGTACCAACATCATTCCTTGCATATATCATATTTGATGTGGTATTGATGTGCTATATTGATGAAAAACCATTAAAATGTCACTTTTAAAATATTAACTGGATTAGAATTCAGAAGGATATGGATTGCTATAATAGCTGCGATTAACTACATTTTCTGTATTTCCTGTAATGATTCTGAATGTGTCTCTCTTCTTTTTCTGAAATAAATACATTTGTACACTTAAAACACACTGAACATCAATGAGGATCCCATTTGATGATTAAAACTGATTATATCAAATAAATGTTTGCAAGAAAAATAGAGGAAGTTGTAGAGCTGGAGCAAGGTGGTCAGGAGTATGGGACTTGCCAATTTGGCATTCAATAAAACTTGTTTTCAAATATATAAACAGAGGACTGTAGTTTTAATCAACATAGCTAAGCCTTGGCTGAAAAATTACCATTGACAATACAACCTGCTACAACTGTACCAACCGCAAACCAAAATTGGGTAAGGCTGATTTTTTCATATTCTATATTCACATATGTATTCTGCAGTCCAACAACCTACAACTGTATGCTGGCCTTGTATATGCAGTGTCTGCTTTGCTGATATTTGGCTTCATTAATTCATCCAGCTATATTTTTATATTAATTTTTAATTAATGTTTTTAATAGTTGTTTTTTTTGTTAGCCACTGAGAGTCTCTGGATTTTGGTGGCATATAAATTAAATAAATATATTAAGAAGGAGTTAAAGGAATTTGCAGAGGTATTAGAACCATCAATTAATGTTCATAAATCACATCTGATGTTTTCTCATACTCCCCTGACAACTCCAAGGAAAGTCTTCACAGCTTTAGGGATTTCAATACTATATAAATCTTTAAAATATTTTGATATCACTATTATATTAGAAATATTAATAAAATCTTTAGAAATAATTATAAACCAACATGGAAGAAATTAAATAACGAAATGAAAAATTGAGCTTCAAAACATTTCAATATTTTAGGGTGAATTGCAGCAGTAATAATAAAAACTCTGAAACTTCTTATTTCACTGCCTCCCGGTGACAATTACAGAACAGGCTTTAAGACTTTAGCAAAAAGAAAAAAATAGAAAGCTTTTGCTTTCAAGCAAAAAACCAAGAGTAAACAAAAGAATTTTATATAGACCTCAGAAATAATGAGGCTTGGGCATTCCTAATTTATCAATATATTATCAAGCAGCACAAAAGGATTTATGATTCCATTTATTATGGAAGATTCTTCTAAACAATGGATTCAAATTAAAACTATGTCAGAGCCAAATAACTTTATAAATCAGTGGGTTTTTATCCAAATTTTTTTTCTAAAAGAAAACATATGGAAAATATTTTACTAAAACAATGCTTCAAATATTAAAGAATAAATCCCCCTTGATTAGGGACATTTCTCCTTTAACTCCTTTGATAGCATATTTTGATCAGGATAATTATTATGGTTTATCTAAAATGAAATCTTTGAGACAATATAATTTGTATAGATTAAAAGACTTTTACAGCAATGGTGAACCTCTCGATAAATATCAGATAGAACAGTAATTAGATGATAAGCTACAGTGGCTTTTTTGGTATCATCCTAAATCTCTTCTGGGCAATGGAAATATTAGAGCTTCAGTAATATGGACTAATTTTGATTAAAGGAAGCTTGAAAACTGATCTTGGTAATCTCATACGGGAAACAAATTGGCAGCAGTAATGAAAACCAGGTAGATTCACTTTAGCTTCAGTGCAAGAAATGCAGTGGAAGATTATACATCGTTGGTATGCGACTCCTGTGAGCTGGCAGACATATACCAAAATTAATTCTTCCAAATACTGGAAAAATTGTCCCAAAAAAGAGAGAGCAATTTTTTTCATTTGTGGTGGTCCTATTACACCTTTTGACAAATTTTTTTTGGAGAGATAAGTATTATCACTAAACAAAGAATGTTCTCCAGCAGTAGGTTTATTGCATTTATTTACAGAACCAAACAAAAGCTTAAAAATAAAGAACTGATTATCCATGCAATTATAGCAGCCAAAACAACAATTGTGCAACACTGGAAAAACACTGCAAAGCTTTAGATAATATAACAACTGTGTTGTGGATTAGCAAAGTCTTTTCATTTGCTACATTAGAAAAAAATCACAGATAATAAGATTTCAGAAACAGGAACACAATTTGATCAAACTTGTTGGATTTTATGATTAATCTTAAAAGGAATAATTTACAATTTGGTGTATTCCTTATAAATGATAAATTTCATATATATAGCACCGACTTTTGATTTATGTGATAGTATTTCTTCTATATGTGCTTGAAATTATGTTAATACTGTAATATTGAAACAAGGAAATAAATGAACTAGATACATTATATTAAAAATTACTATCAAAACAATTCCTAGGATATTTATTATGGAATACTACATTATACTGACAAGGAATGTTTAGCGTTTTCTTGTTCAATCAATATTAATCTATTAATAAATTAGCATATATTACCATTTTCATGAAATGCAAAGTGTCTCAATTGCAATAAACAGGTCCAAGTCTTTTACTATAGTTCTTGCATATTTCTAGACCTTTTTCAAACTATCTAAATGGCTGATCATCACCATATTTGATGGTAACAGTTCCGTTATTTAAACTTAATGTAAATTGTATTTCCTTTATTCAGTCCTGGATCTTCCTTCTTTTTGGAAAACATTGATGAGAAGTGGAAAGTTTTTCTGTAACCACATTTTACAAACTATTTATATACAACATTATCATATCTGTTTGAATCTTCCTTTCTTTCTATGCTAAATATAATACGGTACTATACACTTGCCTTTTAGGGGAGCTGTTTTGTTTCGGCTGTCTGTTTTCCAGCTCTGAATTTTCTTTGTTAAAGGAGTAGTGAATGTCTTTCCTTATATAGCTAAATTCTCTGTACTATCATTATCACTTGGGGACATAAAAGTTGTCCCATAATAGTTAAAATTCATATTTTATTCATTTGTTACATAACATTTTTACCATGCTTTTCCATTAAAAAATACCCAGTGAAGAATAATATAAGGCAAAACAACTTTATAAGCAAAATCATGTTGCAAAGTTAGAAGGCTAGCTGGAACTTTGCTTGGGCTGCAGTTCGCAAAATCTTGGCTCAGCCACCAAACAGACTTTTTCAAGAGTCACTCAAATGCACAGCAAACAATGATTGAATATCAGTGACTAAATCCATTATTTGAAATATATGATACTAGCAAAACTAGACTGTAACTGAAGTAGATTTTGATACATCTCTGTAACTAAAAAACTGACTATTCAAGAAAGATGATATAACGCAGAATATAAAGCCCAATATACAGTAGTTCAATAAAATTTCTACCTGATGTTAATTTGATATAGACAGTCATAGAGATGGCCTTGAAGGCAATATTCAAGAAGAGGCAAAAAACAAAAGGGTGGAAGTGTTACTTAAACCCAAGAAATAAGAAGAAAAACAGTCAGATTTGCCAGGTGTGTTAATATAGCTTATCTCAACAAAGCTTGGTTCCAGCCTTCTTGTGGAGTCTGTTTCCTGTTCTGCATAACCTCAAAGGGCTTACAAATGTTTGTATCCCACCTTTCCCCAGCCATTTCAGAGAGATTTACACGGAAAGCCACAACTCTGTGCATTTCATTGGGCTGACAGAGAGTAACTGGTCCAAAGTTTTTCCCAGTGAGTTTCTATGGCTTAGAATGGAGTTGAACTTGGTCTTCTCTACTTCAACACCTTCACTACTATATCACACTGCTTCTACCCTGTAGATACTAAGAAATTTGACTTTTTTCATATTCTTTTCACAGTACCAAATGGTTTGCATAGATGTGTTTGCCAAGGAAGGCTAGCAATGTTTATTTGAGTGAGACTTGGATAAATAACATAAAAATTATTGGAGAAGTTTAGACAAAAAAAATCATCTATTAGGATTATTATCTATGGTAAGTATAATTGTAAGAGTCATGTTTTAAAAAGAAAGAACCAATTACACATTTAAGGTATCCCATTTTAAAAAAATAAGCGCTGCTTATTTGAAATCCAGATACTTCCCTATCCCAAATCCACCCTTAACTCCAGAAACTTACCCAATAACTGACTCCATTCTAAGCTTTAGATTGACAGTAGAAATTAAGAGCAACAGGTGCTTTTAATCATACACAGAAAAGAATACTTTCTGTGTGTGCATGATAGTAATATTAAATCACATTTTATACACTTGAAGGACAAAAACTCAAAATAAGTTATCTTCTGTCATGCTGAACATGGGGGAGGAACATCTAGATAAATGATTCACATAATTTAAAATGGAAATGTTGAAGTAATTTCCTATTTAGGGATATACTGAAGACTGGCTAATGAATTGCACTACTTGAGCAAACCACACTCAATTAGTTTCATTTAAAACCAGTCTTTAAATAATTTATTTTGAAATTTTGCATTATAGCACTGATTAGGTGTATAAACCTAGGCTATGCTGTGAAGGATATTAAACAGATAAATGATCACAGCTGTGTGATGGCTACTCCAATCTATTTCTTTGCATTAGTCTATGAAAAGTTTACATGGTTAATTCTTAGTGAAAACTTCAAGTTCCAACAATCATGACTCCTGCCAATCAGAGGTCAGCGTACCTGTCTGAAATAAAAACATACCCTGGATAGAACCCGTAAGCTGTTCAGTAAGATGTGAGCTCTTGAACAGAAAAAAGGCATTGCTCTGCATATATGAGAAATTGAACTTCTTAGGCTTACTCTGGCTGTTCTGGCCTGCATAATTCAGATGATCACTAGATGAGGAGACATATTTTTGTATTTATTGACCACCATCTAGTGGTCATCCAGAATTATACAAAATGCAGTCCAGAATTGAAGTGAGTTGGTCATATGGATTTCTGCAATCTTTTTAGTTTTCCAGATAGCTGTGAAGACCTGACTCTTTCCCCAAGAACTGGGCTACAATAAGGGGTTCAGCTGTGAGGATGTTTAGGCTGGCACCTGGGAAGGGTATGTTTTTAACTATGTTTTATGGATTGTTGTGAGTCGCCATGATATGTAATAGGTGGCAATAATAAAGACAAAAATTCTGGATAGTGGAAGTGTCAGTACCTGGAGACAACAAAATAGAAGAGAAAGAACAAAATCAATCAACAAAATACAAACACCTGAAAATAGAAATAAAACAACTGTAGCAAAAAAAAAAGCAAAGATAGTATTAATAGTAATAGACATCTTGGATGCAATTCCAAAACAACTGGAGTACCACTTGAATTCCATCAGCATTGATAAAATCATCATAGTAAATTGCAAAAGGCAGCTTCATTTGAAACAGCTTATATCCTGCAATGATAGTTTTAACATCAAATAACAAGATCTGCTATCCAGGTCTTTGATAGGTATCATAGACCTGCTATCCAGGTCTTTGATAGGCATTTAATAAAAATGCCAAATCCAGTCTAAACATTTGGCTGACTGTGCGACAAGCCATAATAAAAAATATACTGCAGGCCTATTTCAAATAGAGGATACCTTCCATTTATTCCAAATAGAGGATACCTTCCATTTATTCCAAGAAGCACACAAAAATATCAATAAATAGAATGAACCATTGATATGACTCAAGAGGCAGCTTGCTTTCTTAAAAAAAAGTTATTGCTATATATGAAGAAAAACAATTTTATATCTCACTTCGGACAAAAAGTATGTAAGGACTAGTATGAAATGTTATATTACAGGGAGGAAGAGAAAATCTAACAATTGTGTGAAAAAAAACAATGTTCCATTTAGGGATATCAGCATCTTGGATTTCAATGCATATGCTTTAAATTTAGTTCTTCCTGCTCTATGAAAGGAGAAAGGAATGAAGATCCTGTAAATAAGTGCTAGATTAAATCAGGGATGGGAAGGAAGTCTAAAACTGAATCAAGCATTTGAGATTAGAAAAATAAAAGTCCAAGCAGTGTGTGTGCTTGCAAACATACTATAAACCCCCCTAGTTATTATTTCATTGATTTTATCATAAACCTGCTGATTTTAACCATATCATATTCACAGGTAGGTACATTTGCTATTATTTCTGTTATTCTTAATTGCTATTTCTTGTTTTATTTCAGATGGAGAGAATACATCTATAGTAGTCTATAGGAGTACCTTGGTACATACAATGGACCCAACCTGAGATTTCATAGCAGAAAGTTATGAAATAATCAGGGTCATCAAGAACATCCATCAGCATGAAGCAAAATAAAATATTGCAGTAGAATTTATTTATGCCGCAGGACTTTCCTGGATGTAACTAAAGCAGATAATCCCAAATCCCATCATCGTTTGCTTCACCAAATACACATACACGCACACATATACATACTACATATATCATACTGATGATGCTGTTGTTCAAGGCTAAATGAGAAAATGGGCCTAGTCCTAGATCAAGCTGGAGAATAACTGATGGGTAGAAGCTTCCACTTTGTCTTCCTATGTGTCCCCAGATGACATTACAGAAAGGGATATACGTAGTCTTTTTTGGGAGGACACTATAAGAATGTGTATATGAATTGTAAAACATCATCTTCAAATTAAATAAAACATTCAGTGGAAGCTTTTCTGGAACAAGGTCCAGCAGATGAGAAAACTGACATCTTGAAACTTACATTACATAAATGAGGCTGTACCCTCATCCCATGTAAATTTTTGTGTCTGTGTAAATGTAGGCAAGTATGTTTCTGTATTACATTCTGAGTTTTCTAGATTTTTAAAAGATAAATCAGAGATGAGTGCGGCATTAAACTTTTTTTAAAAATGTGCTGGATAAATGAATGAAAAGATCCATGGGTATCTACAAAATGCAGGGATCAGGAGTGGATTCTATCAATCACATGCTTCTGGGTACCCAAAAGTTTAAGAACTTTTATTGAACTAATATGTGCACAGTATATTTATATATTTACGCTCTTGCTAGCAATGCATTTATATCTGTACAGAAATACCAGGTGCTATTTCAAATGAACTTTTATCTCAGATTAGTAAATCCTCAATCCTATTCAGAATAGATACATTATTTCATAATTGATGGAGTGTCTCTCTACAATAAAATGAAGTCTGACATTTTTCAGGCTTGTACACAAGCCTGTTTACAAGACACAAAAACTTAAACCAAATTTGTATGGAATGAGAGTACAGCCAGTTTAGTTCATTTATTGGTAAATTTCAAATATGTCAGCTTTATCTTATATACAGTCCTGACACAAATATGCCACTAATTTAAGGAATGTACTTTTATAGTTAATGATATTCAAAATTAATGTCATCTTTACTCAGGTATGTGCACCGATGTAGGGGTTTTTAAATAATTAGCACACAGGAGATGTATTTATCAAGGTCCAAACTAAATTTTACAAATTATTATACATATTATTAAAAGTTAGCAAACTGTCTTCTGGGATCTGAGTGATTTCACATTATGCTCTCGTAGACCACAGATGAAGTCAGCTGCAGATCTCACAAGTATGCCATTATAAATCAATTAGCATAGAAGGTGCTGCAGGATCCTTTTTTTAAAAACAATAATAGACAGACTCAGTTTCTTTGGTACTACTTAGAAAAATGCAGTTCTAACAAGCTTTATTTATTCAAAAAAAAAACCTTGCTAATTATCAGTAAAGTTTAACTGTTAGAATACAAGCTTGTTGTAGGAATTACAGACAAAATAACCCAACAAATAATGTATGAATAAAAAGAAAAACAACATGCAAGATGGACGTACTTTAATGTTTTAAATAATTATGTCTATGTTTAAGAATGTTCAAGTTCAATCATACAAGTATTATATTGTCTTCAAGGAATATGTTATTGTATGGAATTAATCTTACTTGTTTGATTCCATATACGTATCTGTTAAATGAAATACAGAAAATGTTCAACAGAACATACCAAAAAAGGAAAAATTTTTGAACGTACCACATCCTAATCAGCCACAGTCAAACACAAAGACAATGAAAAAGGATCTGATTAATAGAACCATTCCATAAATATATGGTTGAACAAGTTACTATGTGGCCATTTTTTCCTGGATGACCCTGGCTGAATGAGATAAAATGAAATAAGATTTATTAGGTATTCACTGAATGATGTAAGATGCCCTGCATTTACTTTGTACATGTAACTCAGTACACTTTACAAAACAGAGGAACATCTATACCACAGTTCAATGGGGAATATAACAGTCTTCTGGAATTCAAAATTTTCTTCAGCCAAAATTTGCAGAATATAAATTTTGCCTCTATGTGTATTTATTCAGTAGTTAAGTTCCATGGATTTCAAGGCAGATGAGTGCTAAGTATATGTAGGAATTCAATCTAATTCCCCATAATCCAATGAAACTGAATTCAATGAAGTTATGCTTATGAATGTGTTTAACTAATTTATAAATTAATATTAATATCTGAAAAATATTTCAAGCAGAAAGACTGTTCAATTTGACTTATATGATTTTCCAATTTGTTTAAGAACTAGAATTAATTCACAACATTATAGAAATGAATTTATATATTTAACACATAAATGTCATATATACAACAGAGAGAGACAATGACACTCATTTAGAAATCACTTCATTTAGCTAACATTTGCAAAAACAACAAGAATAAAAAAAATCATTTTCTCACCAATGTGTGCATTTAGAACCAAATTTTGTGATCTTGATAAAAGAAGCCTTCAGTATGAAACTGATTAAGGTCATGGAGCTGAGCTTGTTTACTTGCAGTTATCACTTTTAAGGAAGTGCTGCGTTGCAGAAAAAAGCAGCTCAAGAAGAAATAGCTTGTTTAAGCAATCTCTCCATCTTGGGAGAGGAAAAAAAACTAAGTAAGGCAGAGAAGAGAACTTTACTAGAGAACTAACTTTATCTGAATGAGAGGGCAGCAACCAGTGATCTTGACAGCACGTCTCTCTCTCTCTCTCTCTCTCTTAGCAACCATTTCACTTAAAGACAAAATTGCTGGAATGGAATGTGATTGCTAAATGAGGAGAGGGTATATATGCCTATATACACATACAAACCAAGGATTGGAAATTAATAGCATCCAAGTTTATAACTTAAAAAAAAAAACTCCCCCTTTTTAACACCTTCTATATCGCACCATTCTAATCATTTAAAATTTCAGGTTTTGAAACTTGGGAAAGGAATCCTACATATATTACTACAAAAAAAAGTCTCAGGTGAGCATGTATAGAATTGCAACCTTATTGAAAAAATGTTGCCCTATAAATGGAAAATCATAAAGAGAATCTCGAAACTGAAACAAAAATTTATCTTTAAGATTTCAGTAACTATACCCACATGTGCAGAACTCCTGTAGCAGTTTGGTTCTGTTATATACTGCAGCATGGACAAGGTCAACCAAAGTCCACCATTAACAATTCACATACTGTAAATATATTTTCTTCAGAGATTTAGGTTGCAGAATACATTCTGCAGATGAGAGAAAGTCTACTAAGTCAAACACTTTATAAGCAATTATATAGAAATATGAATGTGGTTTATTTCTATAATGCAGTAATGGAGGGAGAAGTAAGATTACCTGAAATGATATTTTCTGCAAAAAAAATCTAGACTCAAGCACACCACAGTTCAAACATACCACATACCACTATTTCACCACTATTGAAACCTGCTGCTGTAATTGCTTTGTGAATATGAAGTTCATAAAAACTTCAGAATAGTTCTTGATTTTTCTACTGAGTGGATACTTTTAAGAAAGCTTCTGTTCCTCTTGTAGTAACACTGGATTGCCTTCACAAACTTAGCTATTACAGTTCTGTCTTCCATAGGAGTGAAAGCTGAAATGCCTGTTTTTCCAAAGAGTAAAGAATAACGAGCAGTTCTCAGAATAAGTGGATGATAAAACCTGGTATCTACCATTGTGTCACTATGTGACATGAGAGGTGTTTCTAGCCAAGGAACTCCGATTCATATTAAAATGCAGTCAGGGTGGACAGTCTAGAAAATAGTTTCTCATTATGGTTCATCGCATAGTCAGCCAGATGTTGAGACTGAATTTGGTATTTTTTTCCACTTATTGAGTCCTTTCCAAGGACCTGGAATAGGCAGATGCTATTCTTTGATGTTGTTAAACATATTATCATAGGATGTAAACTGTTCTGAGTAATGCTGCCTTTTGCAATTGACTGATGTGAATTTGTCAATGCCAATGGTGTTCAAGTGGTGCTTCAGTTGCTCTGGGATTGTAACTGAAGCTCCTATAACTATTAGGGTTATCTTTGCTTTTTTTTTGGCCACAATCATACTATTTCTATTTGCAGGTCTTTGTATTGTGTGTTTTTCTACAGTTCTTTCTATTCTTCTATTCTATTCTGCACATACTGCTTGTCTCTAAGTACTGCCACGTCCACTATCCTGACTTTTTTGTCTTTCTTATTGACAATTGTTAAGTCTGGAGTTTTATGTGGCAGGTGCCTGTTTGAATTCTGAGGTTCCAGAGCAATTTAGCTTCTTCATTTTCTTTTACTTTCTCGATTTTATGATACCACCAGTTCTTGCTTGCAGGCAAATAGGATTCTTGAAGATCCTCCAGGGCAATAACAATTTAGTGCAATTTTCCCCAGTCAATCTGATTTTACTTAGGTAATATCAGCCAAAATTTGGCAAAAGGCCATATGTAAATTCTGCTTGTTAGTACTGGACACAACTGTGTATTGGATTTTGGATTTTACCTCTATTTAATGTAGAGATTTAATGTCCATTAAACGTATTGTTTTTTTAAACATGGCCAACAATATAGACAGACACAAATAATATAAAATCGGAATTAGCAGATATCCTGCAAATGTTCACCTAAACTGAGGTTTTACTGTACAGTAAAGATTGTGGATGGTGAGGAACTGTATTTTTTATTATTTCATTTAGTATTAATTCAGTCATAAAAAGGAATGAAATTGGCAGAAACATTGAAGGAGGATATTGCAAGAGTGCTGGATGTGAAAGATACTATAAGACTTATCCTTGGCACATTGCTGACATCTCCTTTTCCATGATAAGGGATTAATATGCCATATTCTTATCATACATACTTAGCACATTTTTATTGGTAAATTCATTTATATCTTTAAATCAGACAAATGCAATCATGATGCAGATTTTTGTATAGATGAGGCTTTAGCCAATCACTTCCATTCATCTTTTTAATAAATTGAGACAAAACATTATTATAACAATGCTAATTGCTATAAAAATATTCTTGTTCTGTCCAGTATACTATATTCAATATTTATGTACATGAGTGCTAAAATTAAGTTTAAAAATAATGTGTTTTTTCCTTCTCCTCCAAAATTGAGTTGAGGTTTAAAATTTGCTAATAATAAAAGAGAATGCTTTTTGGACAACAGTTGGTACTTCTAACATATTTTTCACTTTTACCTATTTTTGAAAACACCTTTTTTCTATTCTTGACAAACAGAAGATCCAATAGCATAAAAGTTGTACTTACAGGAGGTCCTGTGAAAAGAAAACAGAAGAAAAGAAGAAAGGAAATACATATATAGGCATGTGAATTTTAAAAGATTAACATTCTTTGAAAATTAATATTATTCATAACCAAACATGATCACCATTAATTTTACTAGTATTGTAATTATTTTACAGCATCAATATAATTTTAATATGCATTGAATATGTTTCAGAGGTGCTTCAGATTTTACATAAACTTAGCTCCTCTCCATTATTCATTAAAGTGGCGTGCCTTTTTTCCAGCTTCTATGCAAGTCTGAAGAAAAATATGTGGCTGCTTTAAAAGTCACATTAATATTAACAAATTTATTCCTTAAATCAGCTGCATCCTTTTTTCAGGCCTGAAAAAATACCAGGCAAGGTTCAAACCACTTCTTTCAACTCATTTTGAAGTGGCACAGTCCAAACATTTATATTCTTCTCAGGTAACTTTAAAATTATAGTTTATCATTCCTCAAACTAATAGCAATATATCAATGAAGTTCCACAGTCATCCAGGTCGAGTTTTCTGGAAATTAAGTCATGGCAACTGGACTTCTTTTCTTGTTGGTTCAAAATGTTTCACAAGAAGAGACTGAAGAAGCTATATGGATAAGCAGAGAAATGTTTTGAGAAAAGAAGTCCAGTTGCCAGTTCTCCCCATAGCATTTAATTTTAGAATAAAGATACTATTTGATTGGATCTATATTTTTGCCAAGATGAATGAGTTCAACTAATCACAGTGCTAAAACTACTCCTTAAATGTCTCCCTCTGTAAAGACTTCTTCTTAAAATATCACATTTTGTGAAACAATTTTGGTACGCTTTCCTAATATACACCACCCTTGAGAATGTTATAAAAAAGTTTGCAAACCACATAAGATATTTACGTTAGACTTATGAAGAAGAGTCGTGGGAACCATGAGATCAATGCTTTTTTTATTCTTTTGACTTCAGCATGTTGCATATGGGCATTTATGACAACTATTCTTGCAATTTGCTTAAATATGGCTCGGCTTTAGCTAACAATGTGATGCTAATTAGCTAAAGTCATTTCTTGATTTTAATAGTCTTAATCTAAAGAGAAATTTAATATACAGGATCTTTTTCCTTACAGAAAACAATTTAGTTTCCTTTATTAATAATGTCATAGGTGTAAACACGGGAGACATTTTATTAAAATGCCTTATAAAAATCTTGAAAGTTTACTTCACAAGTGACACAAAAAGGTATTAAATTTTCTTGATTTTTTTTATCTCCAGTATAACTATAAGAAATAAACAGTTCTGTGTTGTGTTTTATGTTAACCATTTTTTTAGTGTTGATTAGGAAAGTTCAACTTTTTAAGCTAACTGAATTAATTGAAACATCAAGACAAGCTACAGCTAATTTCAACAGAATCATTTATCCTTGAAATTATGCAGCAGACTCAAATGATTCTCTTGGTGTAAAACGACATAGCATTCTATGCAAATAGAGCTAAAGGGCAAAATTCAGGAATATCTTCCCATTGACAGGATTCAGAAGATGACTCTGTCAGTGAAAATGGGCGGGGGTGTCCACAAATGGAGAGAGGTCAGAATTAGCAAGATGGAAGAGGATCATCAGAATGCAAGCACATACTCACACAAAAAGGTTGGGGTTTGCATCATGATGCTCTATCCAGCATCTTGCTGATTTTAGCCCCTTCCATTCCCCCATAGTCCCTGCTTAAACAAGGAAAAGAGAAAAGGAGCATACAGAAGGCTAAATTTTCCTTTCTCCTGAAAGTAATTTCAGGGGCATGACAATGCCGTTCTCAGAAGATTCAATCACAGAATTTAATTACCTCAAAGATGTACAGATAATCCTCATCTTACAACCACAATTGGAACCAGAATTTCCATTGCCGAAGCGTGCCTCATTTTATGACCTTTTTGCCATGGTATTAAACGAATCACTGCAGTTGTTAAATGAATCATGCAGTCATACAGTAATCTATCTTCTCTAGTGATTTTGCTGGGAAGCCTGCTGATAAGGTCACAAGTGGCGATCACATGACCTCAGAACTCTGCAACCATCATAAGTACATGGCAGTTGCCAAGTATTCGAATTTTGATCAAGTGACTATGGGGAGGCTGTGATGGTCGTAAGTGCAAGGACTGGTTATAAGTCACTTTTTTCAGTGTTGCTGGAAAGAACTTGCTAAACAAATGGTTGTAAGTTGAGGACTATCTGCATTTGTAAACAACAGGACAAGGCTGCTGCATTGGAATTTTATTTGTCTTAATTTAAACTGATTGATTAAATATAAACCAAAACCTAATCAAAATTATTAAATATAAATATGTATCAAACACATATCTATATATGTATGCCAAAACATCAAATTATGCTAACATCGGCAATATCCTTTAGGCAATAAAAATATACTGATTTTCTTTCATTCATCCTTCCTCCATAAAGAGTCAACAGAAGGTATCTTAGGATGCATACAGTAATCATTCCTTGTGCAAAAGAGGCTGTCCATTAATAGAAAGCCACCTTTGTACCACAAAAGAGGATGTAATCATTCCAAGCCTTTGGAAATTTTACTTTCAAGACCATCAGTTACCACAGTTAGTTGTAGCCTCAATAATGTAAGGCAAAAGGTTGCCCAAGAATGCCCTGTGTTGTTATCCCTTTTATGTCCTCTAATAATCTCTCATCTTTTACTGAGCGAAGTTGTTGAGTGTACAAAGGTAGTCAATAAACATCATTAACTGAAACTATTAGCAGACAGACCAGAAATATTATTTTTATATCATACAAAGAAAATGTATTAATGTTATGTCTAAAAACTCACCAGTCTCTCCTCTTCTTCCTCGCTTACCTCGTTTACCAGGAGGACCTGAAAAGAAAATATTGTATAATTGGTAATAATATTTAATTGTAGGCAGCTTAGTTAACAGCTAAGTTAACTGGTGTGCAGTAAAGATGATAGCAGTATGAGAAATCAAAGGCATTGAACTTCTTAGAGGAAGAAATGGCTGGCTGCAGGAAGAAATGGCAAATGGATTGGAATTATGATTGTGCCCGAAAGAATGAAAAGCTGGTGAGTAGACCAGCTTTTAAAAACGTTTCTAGACAATAAGGGGACTTAAGTTCACCCACCAATGCTCCAGGCAGTTGTTCTTCACAAAGAGTTCACAAGACAGAGGTCCCTGGTAAGTTTAGAGCTCTGGGAGTCAAGGAATAGCCATGTTGCTCAAACCATGACTGGGTTCTTTGAAAGGAGATACTTCTTTTCATAATCTATTTCAATAATTTCTTATTAACTGTTTTTCATTTATTTGAAACCTTTGCACTGACAAATTTGACAGTACTGGATGATTTTCCTTTACAAACAAAGTTTATGAACTTAATTTTTTTGATAATAAACATTAAAGGGGTGATTAAAACTTTGATTTTAGAAAGTAACAAATGTACAAATGTCCAGATAAATTCCAAATAAGATTTTTCCCTTGCTTTCCATGGGAAAATACTTTTGTTTTAAATTAAAAAAGAAAAAGGGAACTAAAGATTAGAATTAAAGAGGAAGAACCACAATAATTGGTTCATTATCATATAATTACAGAATGAAATAATACATAGCAGATGTTTGACACTTTCTGAATAAGCAGGAATTATATTTCAGAATCATAACTGGTCATCCTTAAACCTTTTATGCCCTCTTGCACTGCTTCTTTCTTAAACAGAAGGTCCTGATTTTCCATTATCTTTAACTTTCAAAATGTCTGTTGATTATGATTTCCTGTTTACATTCTCTGTATTCCTGGCTTCTGTTCAGATAAATCCATCTACTTAGCCTGGAATAGTGACTAATTAAGTAAACACCGGAAATGCATAAAAACAAAAGAAAGTGTGGTTTCTATAAGTGTTTTTAATCCAACATACTTCCACCTGCCACTAGTATGTATTACTCTGTAGATTACTCAAAGGAATAACCACCTAATTCTAATTCTGTATTGTCTCCTTCTTGGCTTATTTTATTTTACTTTGAAATCATTACTATTTGCCACCATGAAGAATGATAAGAATATAGAGTAATTCTATATGAAGCAAACATAATTTTGATTCTTCATAAACCTGTATCATTTATATCTGAATTACTGTGAAAAATCATAATTTCTGATTATAGAGTTAAGTCAAGATTAATTGCTTTGCAAATCAATTAAAGCTCTTTTGCATAAGGAATTTCTTTATATGGGCAATTCTATCGTTCCACAAAACATGACATTTTCACTTTCAATAAACTACCAAGCAATGTGCTCTCATGATCAGCTTGCCTGATGAAAATTTGAGATAAGCTCTTTGTTCAAATGCAGTAGAATACCAGGCATGATGCTTAGTTCCATAAGTACATTATGTTTACATTGTGGTCCTATGTTAATTTACAAGTAGATTTCAGCTGCAATTCAATGTGTTGGTTTTAATCTATAACACCTTTTGTAGCTAGGCATCTATAAGGCTGTCTTTTCCTATCAAAACTGTTCCTATCAGTAGGTTCATCACAGGAAAAACTTCAGGGGATTGCCCATTTTATTAGGGGAAAGAGGCTGGGCCTACCAGTGCTGTTTTTCACAGCAGTACTGCTGTGTAATAGCCTTCAACCTGAAGCTAGATTAGCTCCTTCTTTAGTAGTTTCTAGAAGCTGGTGAAGATGAATTTCTTCTGAAGAGTGTTTTGTGATTAAGTTGGATGATTTAATATTTATGCAAGAATTATATATGTTGTTAATTTACTGGTCTTGTAGATCAGTAGGAATCCAGTGAAATTCATCAGAATATAAATTTAGTTTATAAATGAATACATAACTTCTAGTCCCTAATAGTCTATTCTGGAGAGCTGGAGGATCCCCTGGAGTAGTGTGGGAGGAGTTGGGTAAGTTATAAAGTATAGCCTCCTAAACTTTTATATCTAAAGCCTTTCTGATGCTGCAACAGAAAATCTGGATCTTACCTACTTCATTTAGATTTACGTTTTGTCAGCCTTGGTCAGGTAAACCAAACAGGAAGAACAATCAAATGAGCTAAGTCTACTTTTATATAAGGCTACATTAACAGAAACAAGTCTGAGAATACAAATTTCCTGCCATCTCTTTTTTACATCCTGAAAAGTTAGATCTAAGTTCCTTTCTGAGTCTTTTTCTCTGCCCATTATATAGTTGTGGGCTAACCCCTCTCTTATCTGTTTCTTCCCTAGGCAACACCTCTTCTCCCCACATTTTCAGGACTCCCAAGATCATTGTGATTATATATTTTATAGTCTTTTAGTGTGAATCACCCAGAGTCACTCTTGCAAGTTAGGTGGCAAATCAATTCAACCAATAAATAAATTCCCATATACCATTGCATTTTTAAATAAGATTGTATTTAAAAATAGATATTCTAAATCCACGGTACTTAATTATGTGATACATATATTGCTTTCTAAAGTAAGTTCTTGATTCACATTACAGTATAATAATCCACTTACTGATAGTTTAGTAAAAACTATGCACAGTAAAGTAGTTCCACAAAATAGTTTAAAAATATTTCCAGAGGATAACTGGTCCTTTCGGCATGGAGGAAATTTTTACTGTAAAATTGCCACTGGAAAAGTAGTTTTACTGCCAGTGTTTAACAGTAATGTTTGGCATAGGAACAAAGCATGTGGCCTCACGCCAGATATAACTCCATATCTTGGGATGAAGCTCTCAGAGACCTTTCCAAAGTTATACTAAATTGCAGTTAATGTGGTAAAAGGGAAAATTGTTATCTGCATGACGAGAAAGTAATTTAATTTTAATTAAAGTGTAAATGTTAATTAATTCCAGTCAAAATTGGGGGGTTGGCTCCGCATACTACTTTTGAGAGTTTAGCTTCAGCCATGCTATGAAATCGTGTGACCCTTGCTCTGGAAAACTTGTGCTCCTTTGATGTATGCTACAGGGAGGGAGAGAGGGAGGGAGGGAGGGAGGGAGATAGATAGATGGATAGATGGATAGATGGATAGATGGATAGATGGATAGATAGATAGA
>JANHZU010010067.1:142669-155487 GCA_032468055.1 Acrochordus granulatus | reverse complement strand
CAACACTGATGATGTTACCTCACTGGGTAATGAAACGTTTGCAAGAAAGCCACCATGCTTGGAGCACACCAAGGACTCCGCTTCTAAAATTACACAGCTTCCGTCGCAAATCTGAAGGCTCCGTCTTGTCAATTTTGAATCTCCCTGATTCAGTTTGAAATGGACTCCTGACAATACTTCATCCAGAATTAATCTGGAACGTAAAAAGATAGACCCACTCAAGCCCGTGGCTTCAGAAAAGCAATTTTCCATCCAATCTGGCAAAGAATAAACTTTCTGGGCAACCAAATTACATCTCTTGCCTCTTTGCAAGCAGCCCAGGTGTTGTTATTTTTAATAGCCCTACTCTGAATTTTATCAGCTTTCACATCACACCTGGTTCCCATTAAAAATCTATTATTTCTCAAGCCTCTAAACTGTATTTGATCCCCACCACTCATCAGATTTATTCACAATTCTCCCAAATGTTCAGTTATTGGTATTCAAGGAACGTCTCCCTCTATGCTGATTTATAAATCCAGTTCTCACTGAGGCGATGCTCAAGCTAAATGTGTGCACACGTGAAATGTTCAGGTAGTTTAAACATTTATAGAATATCTGTAGTTTGGTGAGGAACCTGCCATTCCAGGAAACCTGAATGTGAGAATCGCTCGGGCCAATGTGAGAAGCACAACCTCTTTATCGGAAAAGGAAGTCGCTCAGATTTACTTCCTAAAGCTTTCGATCGTCTTTACGTTCGTACGGGCGCTGCACAGATTCTGCATTCCAAGTGTCATATAGTTGTGCACGGAGCAAATCCAAGCTTGGAGCGCAATGGTGTTGTAGTGTCAGCATTCCCCGCTTGGGCTATTTGTGCCAAGCGGTTAAGATGCTGGGCTTGTCGGCCGGAAGGCTGGCAGCTTGGCAGTTTGAGACCCACGTGCCGCTGCGTAGCAGGGTGAGCTCCCGCTATGCGCCCCAGCTCCTGCCAACCTAGCAAGTGGAAAAAGCAAGTAGATAAATAGGACCCACCTAAGGTGGTGGGAAGGTAACAGCACTCCATGCGCCTCGACGTATAATCATGCCGGCCACATGACCACAGAGGCGTCTTCAGACAGCGCTGGCTCCCTTGGTTGTGAATCAGAGGTGAGCACCGCCTCCTTGAGTCGGCCACGACTGGCAGGGAAAAGCTTGTGCCATCTAAGCTCATCTGGCTGAGTGACATTGCTCCTTTTTCATCCTGGTTCACACTCACAAATGAGTTTTCAGTCTTTAGAGAAGCAGGCTGTGAATTGTCATGCTCAATCAAGATGTCAGGTATCTCTTTGGTCATTCGTGTTCCTCCACTCGGCTCATTCTGTCACTGCAAGAAACTTCTTAATTTCTCAGCCAGCGGGATGCAAAATTAATTTAGTAGCCTCTGTGGTCGATCTGAGCGGGGAGAGGTTTGCTCATAAAAATGAAAGATGTCCCGTAAATTGTTTGGGGAACAACGAAGGAGAAACGAGGCGCTGACCCATCCTAAAAACAGTCCCATCAAATTTACCAGGGACTTCGTAGTTTATATGGAGGTAATGGGAAGATCCGCTGAGGATCTTGAACAACTGATTGACCTTCTGGCAGTGAAGCGAGATGTCTTCTTCGGAGCCAACATGTTTGGGAAACAGAAGCACTGCAACAGAAGCCATTTGGCCCCCGTCAGTAATGGGAACGTGGTGGCCGAGCGGTTAAGATGCTGGGCTTGTTGGCCGGAAGGTCAGCGGCCTGAGTTCAAGATCAAAGCACCACTGAGTAATGAGGTGAGCTCCCGTTATTCGCCCCAGTTCCTGCCAACCAAGTAGTTCAAAAGCATGTAAAAAATGCAAGTGGACAAGGAGGTTTGATGGGAAGGTAACAGCACTCCGTGCGCCTCGGCGTCTAGTCATGCACAATGCAAATCGATAAAGAGGGACCACCTTTGGTGGGAAGGTAACAGCACTCGGTGCGCCTCGGCGTCTAGTTATGGAAAATGCAAATACTGTAGATAAATAAGTACCACTTCAGTGGGAAGGTAACAGCACTCCATGCGCCTCAGCGTCTAGTTATGGAAAATGCAAATACTGTAGATAAATAAGCACCACTTCGGTGGGAAGGTAACAGCACTCCATGCGCCTCAGCGTCTAGTCATGCACAATGTAAATCGATAAAGAGGGACCACCTCTGGGGGAAGGTCACAGCACTCCATGCACCTCGGCGTATAGTCATGCCAGCCACATGCCCATGGAATCATCTTCGGATCACGCTGGCTCCCTCAGCTGTGAATGGGAGATGAGCACTGCCCCCTAGAGTCAGCCACCACTGGCAGGGGAAACCTTTACCTTTACACACATGCAGACACACACGCTACTGCGCAAAGGTCTTAGTCCACCAGCCGCTTTGTTTTTAGCAAAGTTTTAATCACCATCCATAATTATTTTTTGGTCTCTGTATTAGGATTCAGATAGAAAATACATGAAGTATGCACACAAAATGGGAACAAACGCAGTTTTCAGAACACAGTGGCTTCTTCAGACGAAAGCCAGTTTTAAACAGTCAGGACTAGCGACTTGCCACTTTAAACCAGGGAAACTAATGTTTCTGCTGTTTCCTGGTTTTGAATACTGCATACAAGTTTCCTGTGTTTTCTGGCTGTATTCTAACAGAGACTGAGACCTAATTATATATAGTCATTATACCATTGCTAAAACAACAAATCTAATGGTGGCCGAAGTTGTTTGCACAGTGCTCTGTGTGCGTGTGTGTGTGTGTGCTGTGTAAAATTTGTTGACCACTCTCAACAGTGAGATGTATCCCTTATGACCAGACTAGAGACACCTGGAAACTTGAGGGCAGATATTAAACAAGATTTTCAGATTGGTTGGCACCTTGTACTGGCCTGCTGCTAATGCTCTCTCCAGGTAGTCCTCGACTTACAACCATAAACTTTGGTACCAGAGTTTCTGTCGCTAAGCGAGGAAATCATGAAATGAGATGCACCCAATTTGACATCCTTTTTTTGCTATAAGCATGAAGTGAATCACAGAGTCATTAATTGAATCCAGCTGCTCCCATTGACTTTGCTTGCTGGAAGCCAGCTAGAAAGGTCGCAAATGGCGATCACCTGCCCCGATCGCCCTGATCAGCTGCAACTGTCATAAATAGATGCTTTTTTTTTATTTCTAATAACTTTTACTGGACTTTTGCTGTTTCAGAGGGAGAGATGAGGCGTTAGAGATGGGTTTATAGAAAACTGGAGTGAGATGTGGAATAAATAAATTATTGGTTGTATTTGAAGAGATAATTTTAAGTTGTTAATGTTACTTCCTGGGGATGAAGAGAGAGGTTTCTTTTTCTATTTTTCTTTTTCTCTCTCCTCTTTCTCTTTTCTTCTTTTTTGGTACCTTTTATACATTTTAAATTTAATTTTAAAAAGATAATGCATTTTTTTATTTTGTAGTTGTATGGATTTCACTTGTATATTATAACCTAAATAATGTTATTTTTTGAAAAAAAGAGGAAGACGTCACAGAAGGGATTCTTTCTTACTATAGATGCAGCACTAAGAATTACATGAAACTGCAAGTTAAAATTGGAAAACTGGTAAAATTAGCTTCTTCTGCCTCCAAAAACAGTTTGTCACAGGAAATTGTATTAAGCCAGCAAAGCTCCCA
Source organism: Acrochordus granulatus (assembly GCA_032468055.1). Taxonomy (NCBI): domain Eukaryota; kingdom Metazoa; phylum Chordata; class Lepidosauria; order Squamata; family Acrochordidae; genus Acrochordus; species Acrochordus granulatus. Next base: position 151,819 of record JANHZU010010067.1, on the reverse strand, counting down.
AAAGTTCTGCCCTAAAGCTCATGGATCCTCAAATAAAGAGGGGAGATTTACAAATATTCCCTCTTGCACTGACAGCAAGCAGATTTTTCAGGAGAAAAAAAAACACTGAGACATGACAAGCTGTACTATCAGCCTTGCAGTGATAAACATGAGAAAATATGTTGTTCTGTTGTGGTGTTGCTCAACAGAAGGGTAGCACATGGATGTTTATATAATATTCCAGAAATAGAAGAAAAGGCCTGGTGAGATCCACAGTCTATGTTGCGCAGGGGTCAGACAAACGTATCTGGAAAGATATAGGAAAGACATGATGGGGGGATACAGTTGTTCTGTTGCCATCATCCAATAATTTCAAGAAATTATCTTCAATCCCAGAGGCAATACAGGCAGTCCTCGATTTATGACCACAACTGGGACCAGAATTCCCATTGCCAAGCCAGATGGTTGTTAAGCAGATCACTGCAGTTGTTATGTGAATTTGGCCTCCCTCCACTCACGTTGCTTCTCGGAAGCCGGCTGGAAAGGTCGCCAATGATGGTCAAATGGGATGCTCCAAATAAATACCTGCCAGTTGTTGAGCGAGCAAATTTTGGTCACATGGCTTTGGGGATGCTGCAGCAATCATAAGTGCAAGGACCAATTATAAGTCATATTTTTTTCCTGCACCGTCGTAACTTTAAACGGTCAGTGAATGAATGGCTATAAGTCGAGGACTATCTGTATACAACTTCCCAGCTTTGATAGCTCTGTTCTCTCTGAATTTGTCTAGTCATCTTTTAACTTGATCTAAGATTTTGACTCTTTGGGGCAGAGGGATAGGTAGATAGATAGATGGATAGATGGATAGATGGATAGATGGATGGATAGATGGATAGATGGATAGATGGATAGATGGATAGATAGATAGATAGATAGATAGATAGATAGATAGATAGAAACTTTTATATGCATGTCATATTCAAATGAGTGTAATTATTCTTTATGATTGAGATGCCAACCTTTGTAAATACATGGAAAAACTAAATATATATTAACAAACAATATCTCCAAAACAGGAAGTCCTGATTCTAAACTATAGCTTTCAGCCAAATGTGCAGTATATGATGTGAATAACATGATTAAACAGAAGATACTTGTTTAATGTTCTTTTATTTATATCAGCTTGGGACCATCGTCAAGCTTTGACAGGTTTCTGTATTAGTTTATCATTTTAAGAATGTCAATCTACAGATCTAAAAATGCAACAATGAAAACTAAAAGTGCAGCATTTTATGTTTGAAACACACCATTCTAATAAATAGTCTTGATGAAATAAGTAGACAATTGACTGAACATTTTGAAAATCATTTCCTAGATATAAAAATAAGAATAAAATAAAGGCAATGTCCTTCCTCAAAATTATGCCACTTCTGAATCTTATACACCAAGTTATCATCACCTGGCTCTCCTATTGTCTCTGCTTCCCACCCCTAGATTCAGTCAGCTGCCCTCCAGGTCGTATGAATTAAGTATCATCTTGCAGGACCTAGAAGTACACCTACTCTGTTGCAGTTCCTGACCTGCATGCTCTCCCCAGAGATTTGTATAGTTTCCATTCATTCAGAAAGCTTGGAAGATCTGGATGTTCTCCCAGGCCTTGTGAACAGAGTGATTGTACAGCCTTCTTCTCAGTTTGGTTTGGTTTTTATTTTTGTACTTTGCTTTTCTGGTCTACTGCTTATTTCTTTTGTTAGTTTTTACTTGTAAGACACTCAGAATCATTTGGAGGTCAGGTGGCCTAGATATTAATTAAAATAAATATAAATAATTGTAATATAATATAAAATCTAAATAAAATACTCTGACTACATTCTCCCAATTAACTGAAGAGCTATTAGTCTGCCATATGAAAAAGGCAATCCTAGCCATCTTTCAGCTAGCTTTCAGAGACACTTAGGCACTTCAGAAACACTGGCTGAAAATTCTATAGTAAACCAGCTTGAGGAAAAGGAGAAAAGGGATGAAAAAGTAGTCTCACATATTTCTTTTAAATTATCTCAGTTTTTTGTCCAGACTGGATTCCTGAATGACTGGGATTAAATAGCTAAGGTACTGATTTGTTTAAAGAAAACAAATTTTTTTGAATGAATTTGTTTAAAGAAAACAAGGGATAGCAGGGCTACAGAGACCCATGCTCAAGCCTACCTCCATCATGGAAGCTTACTTAATGACTTTATTAATCTTCAGGTTCATTTAATTTGCAGGATTGTTGTGGGGAGAAATTGGAGGATGGAGTTCTACATACACCAGTTTGAACTCGTGGAATATAGCCAACACATCTAACAAATTAGGAAATAAACTACTTTGATGACAAGAGATAGAGAAATCATCAATTCTAGTCTAAAGGGAGCAAAAGAAAGAAGTCCATCATCAGAATTTACTTCTTGAAAGAGATATGCCGACGTTCTATAATCTGTTTTTAAAACTATTTGTACACCAACCTTTAAAAAAACTTTTTTTAGCAAGCCAGGAGGCTTACATAATCATCTTGGCAAACACAGAAGTAGCCACTGTCATGTATTTGATAGACACGTCTGAAGGACAGCTGAAATAAGTAAGCACGGTTATCTTATACCAGCATGAAATGAAAGCCTTCTCATAGTTTGTTTGCCATTCCATCGTGATGCTACTCCACTATAGCAAGTGATTTCTTTATTGAGATGTAAAAACATTGTTAGGAAGGGAGCACAGCCTCATTTATGCTTCTTCAAATACTGAGAATTGATTTGTGTTGTTAATTGTGTTATAAGGCATTTGCCAGATGGTTTAGTGGTAATTGTGCTCAGACAATTGCACTGCAAAATAAATAGCTTAAGAGTTCTTTCGCATTCCATTACAGTTCCAAGTGCATTTATCCAGAAATATGTTTCAATAAAGTGAACTGAACTTAATTCCAGGCAACCCTGTTTATAGAATGCTGTAAGCAAATCTTGGACACATAGAGCTGCCTAATTATGTTGAATGTATTTGGTTCTGATAGGAATTCCATAGCATTCAAATAGCAAATTGCTTTTAGTACTTGCAGTACCACATATATAACCCAGAAGTATCTAGCCAAACTTGGCTCAGCAATCTATGTCACTACTTAAAAGAAAAACCATGATAAATTGATCAGAGATGCAAACTAGACTGTATTCTTCATCCTGGAAGAATACAGAATTGTTAAGAAATCTATATGAATATATCCATGAAGTTCTTAGTTGTCAACTTTACTTGGAGATGTTACTGTTAGTTTTAGAAGACACAGAAAATCCAGCAATACATCTGGATCCAATTCTAACTGTACATAAAAATGGTTTCTTTATACATCTTTTTTGCCAGTTATGATGCATTATTAGATGTAAATGTAACTGCTTACTAATAGCAATATTTGGATGTATATTCATATCTATAGATGTTGACCTAGAAAATCATATACAAAGAGGAACTTTGTTAAGTATACAGATGTAAGACTTGTTGTGCATCTTATAATGTAAGGTGTAACCTAGCATAGCTGCTGCTAAAAAAGGAGCAGGAGGAAAACAAGAAGAGGAAGAAGAGGAAGAGGAGAAGGAAGAAGAAGGAGAAGAAGGAGAAGAGGAAGATTTACAACAGAACGAAGATAATGGTCCTGGGTTCCTGTTCAGACACAGAAGAGATGCACATATGGGACTGTTGGTTTTATTCCCTTGAGCTTTCAAACCCCAGTGGGGTCCATCCTCAGAAGTAGTAAAATAAAAGCCACACCAGAATGGAATACAAGCAATTAATCATGTTATGTGTGTTCTCTATTTATATAGCACAATACATATCGTAAACATAAATTATGCCATTTTCAGCATGCAGAACTGCTCCAAATCCATTGGTGATATCTGTTTTCCAATCAAATTCATGGGAGCCTAACCCTAACCATAAGTAGACTATCCTCTAAATGAGATTTCTCCAAGTATTTTACTACCAATTGAAAATAAGTGGGATTATAAAACAAAAAGAAATCCTAAAATTTCTTAGATAATCCTAATCTAAGTAGCATATCCAAATCCATTTGTTATGCCTCTTTTCCATTACAGATTCATGGGATACTAAAACTAAACCTAACTGCACTATCCACAAATAAAATTCCCCATGTATTTTATCACCAATCAAAAAGAAGTGAGATTTTAAAACAAACAGCCATCCTCAGCATAAGGATCTGTTCCAGGTTTTTTTTTTACCAGCAATCAAAATTAAATTTGTTTTAAAACAAATTGACATCCTCAGCATAAGCAGTTACCCTGATGAACGTTATGCAAAACAAATTCATGGGAATCTGACCCTAACCCTGGGTGGATTATCCTCCCAATATGTTTTATCCATGTATTTTACTACCAATCAAAAATAAGTGGGATTTTAAAACAGCCAACCTCAGTACTGTATAAGGATCTGCTCCAAATGCATTAGTGATGTCTATTTTCCAATACAAATTCATAGCAACTGAACGTTTACACTAAGTGGAGTATCCCCCTTATAGAATTTCTCCTTCATTCTACCACTAATCACAAATAACTGGGATTTTAAAGTGAACAGAAATCCTCATCTAAGAAGCTGCTCCAAATCCATTGGTGATGTCTTCTTTCCAATACAAATTCATGGGAGCCAACCCTAACCGTAAGTGAACTATCCTACCAATAGCATTTCTCCATGTACTTAATGGCCAATCAAAAATAACTAGGATTTTCATACCTGCTCTGAATCCATCGACAATGTCTGTTTTCCAAGAGAAATTCATCAGAGCTTAACCTTAACCCTAAGTGGTCTATCTTCCCCAAGGTATTTTCCCATGTATTTTACCACCAATCAAAAATACATGGGATTTTAAAATGAACATCCACCCACAGCATCTGTAGCTGCTCCAAATCCACTGGTGATATCTATTTTCCAATACAAATTCATTGGAGCTTAACCCTAGGCCTAAATCTACTATCCTCTCTATAGGATTTCTCCTAGTATTTTACTACCAATTGAAAATAAGAGATATTTTAAAAAGAACAGCCATCCTCAGCATAAGGAGCTGCTCCAAATCTGTTGCTGATGTCTCTTTTACAAAACAAATTGAAGCCTAAGATGGACATTAAATAGACTATCCTTCCTGTAGGATTTCTCCTTGTATTTTACCACCAATTGACAATAAGTTGGAGTTTGAAACAAATAGCAGTCCTCAATATAAGGAGCTGCTCCAAATCCATTGCTGATGTATGTTTTCCAATGAAAATTCATGGGAGCCTATCCCTAAACCTAAGTGGTCTGTCCTCCCAAGGGTATTTCTCCATGCATCTCTTTACCACCAATCAAAAATACATTGGATTTTAAGATGAACGGCCATTGTTAGCAGAGGTAGCTTCAGCAAATCCATTGGTGTTTTCTATTTTCCAATACAAATTCATACAAGCTGAAACATAACCATAAGTGGACTATCCTTCCGATAGGATTTCTCCATGTATTTTACCACCAATCAAAAATAAGTGGGATTTTAAAATGTATAACCTTCCTCAGTATAAGAAGCTGCTCCAAATCCATTAGTGTTTTCTATTTTCCAATACAAATTCATGGAATCTGAACCCTAACTCTACATGGATTATCCTTTCTGTAGGATTTCCCCATGTATTTTACCACCAGCTGAAAATAAATGGGATCTTAAAACAAAAGTCATCCTCAGCATGATGGACTGCTTGATTGGTGTTGTCTGTTTTCCAAACACAAATTCTTAGGACCTGAACCCTAATCCTAGGTGGATTTCTCCATGTATTTAATCCCCAATGAAAAATCAACTAGGATTTTTAAAATGAACAGACATCCTCAGCATAAGTAGCTGCTCCAAATCCACTGGTGATGTCTGTTTTCAAATGTAAATTCATTAGATCCATACTCTAATCTTAAGTGGACTATCCTCTAAATGGGATTCCTCCATGTATTTTACCACTAATTGAAAGTAAGTGTGATCTTAAAACAAAAAGACATCCTCAGCATAAGCCAATAGCATTTCTCCATATACTTTAGCATCATTAGAAAATAAGAAGGATTTTAAAATAAACTTCCATCCACAGCATAGATAGGTGCTTAGATATAAGATATTAGATAGGTATAAATAGCAGTTCCAACTCCATTGGTGATGTCTCTTTTAAGGTTCAAGCTCATGGGAGCTAAACCCTAACCCTAGGTGGTCTCACCTTCCCAAGTGATTTTTCCATGTATTTTACCACCAATTGAAATACAGGGGATTTTAAAATGAACAGCCATCCTCATCATAGATAGCTGCTCCAAATCCATTGGTGTTGTATATTTCCCAATCCAAATTCATAGGAACTGAACACTAACCCTACCTGTACTATCCTCCCTATAGGATTTCTCCAGGTATTTTACCACTAAAATAAGTGGGATTTAAAATGAAGAAACATCCTCAGCATAGGCAGCTGTTCCAAATATGTTGATTTTGTGTATTTACCGATAGGACCTCACAGGAGCTCAAACCAAACCTTAAGCTGAGTAAACTCCCTATAGGATTTGTCTATGTATTTTAATAACAATTGAAAATAAGATAATTTTTTAAAAGAACAGCCATCCTCAGCATAACTAACTGCTGTGAATCCATTGGTGAAATCTGTTTTTCAATATAAATTCATGGAAGCTAACCCTAACCCTAAGTGGACTATCCTCCCAATAGGATTTCTCCATGTACTTAATGACCAATCAAAAATAAATACGATTTTAAAAAAAGCAGATATCCTCTGTATAAGTACCTGCTCTGAATCTGCAGAGCAGCTCGTTGAAGTCTTCTTTAGGCTCTTCAAACAGTCTTTATCACAGTCCATGGTCCCATCTTGCCTAAAGTCATCAATTATAGTCCTACTGCCAAAAAAAGTCCATTGTTAGCAGCCTGAATGACTACTGGCTAGTGACACACCAAAAATCATGAAGTGCTTTGAGAAACTGGGACAAAGTCATATAATATCAAGTTTGCACCTGGAACAGATAGACACCAATTCACCTACAGAGCAAATTGATCTATGGAGGATGTGCTATGACTCTCCATGATACTGACTCATTTAGAGTAGCAGGAGACCTATGCAAGGCTGCTCTTTTAGGATTTTAGTGTTCAGTGTTCAACACCATTCTCCCTCAGAGACTGGTGTCTACATTGGCGAATTTGGGGTTTTAACCACGCCTCTATTACAGTATACAAATATGTTATTTATTTTTCAAATTTTTAACCTGCCCATCTCCCTCAAAGAGGGAGTATACTGGGTGGTATACAGTAAAATGATAAATTCTAAAAACAACGCAAAAGTTAAAATTCAAAATTTAAAAGGTTAGGTTTAAAAGAGACAAGACTGAAAATGAAAATTACCAAAACTGATTAAAAAAGTAAGGGAAGGGGCTGTCAGGGCACAAGCCAGCCCCATGGCTGCATCCTCTGCTGGGCTCCCTATGCGAGGCTGCAAAGCCTGGTCTTAACCCCCTCTTGAAAGGCCATGAAAATGGGGGGTCTGCCTCACCTGAGGGGGAAGAATATTCCATTGGTCAGGGGCCATGGCAGAGAAGACCGCTGTGCTGGACCCCTCCAGTCAAAATTCTTTCACTAACAGATCTGCAACATGCCTTCCCTGCCTGACTGGGTGGGATGGGCCAATGTAATAGGATGGAGATGTCAACATAGGATGTTGATAAGGTTCCATCAAGCTACATGCATGATGATACTCTTAAACTATTTTAAAAAATTAATGAGGCAGGATTTCACTTTTATGGACTTACTTTACTTAATGTTTACCAAAGATTGTTCTAAGTGCCAAATTGTTTTTGCTTTGACTACAATTTATATCAATTTGTGTAGAGCAGATGTTACACTGATTAGCTTATAATTTCCCCAATCAACCCTTGTTCCTTTTCAAAGATCAGTTTCATATTAACTACCTTCCAGTTCTCTGGCACTAAACCAGACTTCACTGCCAAGGTGCTTATTTTTGCAAAGAGGTCAAATTTCATATTTGTTCAAAATTCTTGGATGGATGCCATCATGGCCAGTGATTTGTTACGGTGTAGTCTTCCAAGATGTCCTAGAACACTTATTCTCTTACATCATTTTGTGTTACTTGTTCCTATTCCCTCTAAGTAATAGGGAGAAGTATCTGTCCTCATGTTCTATAGTAGAAACAGATGCAATTCATTCATTAATTCATTCATTATCCATATTCTCCTTGAGGAATCCTTGCACTTATTTTTGTCCCAAAGTACAACTAATTCTACACTTTCCTTTTACTTTAAATATATTTAAAGAAGTTTGTCTGCATTTCTTTTTCCTTTTCTTTGTACTCCTTAATTCTTGTGTTACATTCTTTTTTATACTAGAGTTTGTGCTCCTTTTTGTCCCCGTTAGAAGAAGCCTTCCATTTTCTGGAGAAAGCCTCCCTAATTTTTACATGCTGCTGGACACTATTAGAAAGGCTTGTTTGCACTTTCTTATTTAACATTTTAAAGCATTTCAGGCTTTAAAAAAATAGATGATTTGGTTCATTCTTTCTTATGTTGTAGGAAATGTATGAACCAAGATGAGTTATTCAAAATTATTGTGGTTTGAAATAAATCTTGGGCTTACATGGAAATTAGATTATTCTTTTAATTTTTCTTTGCACACTCTTCACAGACATCTTTGCACACTCTGTTTTACCAATTTTTAAAAGTTTCCCTTTTTGTTGGGAAGTGTGATTTTTTTCCTATCGGATCTGCTAGTAACTTCCTAGTTGCATATTTTAAATATAGAGAGTCAGTTTAGTGGGTCAGTCATTCTCCCTCCACTGTAGGAAGGAGGCAGTCACAAATCACTTCTGAAAATCTTGCCTAGAACAGTCCAGACAGTCACTGACTCAAAGGCAAAAAAGGCTAAATATAAAATAGTTTTTTGAATGATTTCAGAAATAATAGTTATATTTTGCACTAGATCCTAGTACTATAACACTTAGGGTTAAGTCTGTGGTTACTTTCTTTTAGGTAGGGAAAAGCTATCACATCCCAGAAGATCTCATCTACCTATCCACTCTACCTCTCTAAACACTTCCAATCCAGCATTTAAGAGTCATTTGTTCCAAAAGATAATACCTG
>JANHZU010010067.1:116504-126648 GCA_032468055.1 Acrochordus granulatus | reverse complement strand
ACTATATTCAGTTAGAATTCTGGCAGGTTTCCATCCCAACTTCACAGTAAATCATTGACATCCATTGTTTCTTTTGTCCTGTAGCGTGTCCCAATGTTTTGGAAATTATTTGAAGGGGATAGAGAGGGTAAGAAGAGTGCCATTCCCTGAAAGCAGCTCTGAGAAGATTCTACTTGGATCTCACCTTGGAGAATATAATCCTTAACTTTTCTGCTTAGAGACTGAACGTTTGGAAGACACACATTGTTCGAGCTTTGTAATTATAGCAAAAGACAGAGTTCTGTTTTCTTTCTTCTGCTTTAATGGAAAAATCATGCACAAGTTCTTCTGGAAAACAAACTGAGATTATTTAAAAGGATAAATTAATATTAATCACTAGAAGATATTTCGGATCAAGCAAAGTACATAAAATTCCCTAAAGTCAGGAAAAGCTATAAGTGACGCATAACAGAATGCTCCAGTGGAAAATGTGTGTGGTAAATAAAGTCTCATGCATATATTTCCCATGAGAAATAAATCACGATGATAAAGCGTGAAGCTGTTGTTTTCATAGAGCTATGTATCACGCAAAACATTTAATATAAAATATCTCTTCTGAGATTTCTTCCACAAACCAGAGTTCTATATAAAAGAGGTGAACAGAAGCTGGCATAGTCTTTATGTCTTGTGTAGTTAAATACATCTTTCTGCAAATTGGAATGCATATTTACTATTTATGTGGAGCTGTTTACAGAATCAAAATAAGAACACGGTAGATATTCGTAGTGGCAAGAATATTTTGGACACTCTTGCAATCACTACATTATAGTATCTCCTTAGGCAGACATAACAAGTTCCAAACATTTCCTATTGACAGCTAAGAACTTTTGTATTCTTGCATTTGAATTTTTCTCTCATTATCCCTTGCAGAATGCTTCTTAAGTTTCCTCATGTGCACTCTGCATTTGAGATCTCCCCATAGATTTTCAATAATATTCATGTCTGGGGTCTATGAAGGCCATTCCAAAATGTCCATTATTTTTCTTTCCTTAAGTACTTCATTGTTGATTTGTAGAAATGTATTTAGCTTCAGTTTCTCAACTGACTGTGGGACATTAGCTTCTAGGATATGTTGATATTTAATTGAATCCATTCTTCTTACATCTGTACAGTATTTCTCAAGGACTTCTACACAACCACAAAGCACAATAAAGTACTTAATGGTTTGCAAGGTATTCTTTTCTTCAAATATTTCACTCTTTTTTCTCCAGATGCATCTTGTGTGGCTGTGGCCAAACAGATCAGTTTTTGTTCTTCCCTTCCCATCTCAGCTGTCCTCTTTCTGCCGCCCAGTGTTGCCTCCCCAGTCTCAAGGTTAAAGGTGGAAGCTTTTTGTCTTCATTTAAAAAGGAAAACAGAAATGTTGCAGCATTCTTTTAAAGTAGAAAGCCACTTTAAGCTCCTTTCAGAATATACTGAAGCAATATGAATAATGCATTTAAAATAATATTAAACATCAATAAATGAAATAAGGTTTAAAAACATTAAAAAATTATTCCACCATCTTTCAGTCCTCAAGTGGATTGAAGCCATCCTTGAATCCATGGAAACTGCATACCCTGGATTCTATTTACTCTTTTATATACTTTGCAGGCTAATGTGAAGGCTTGATGTGACTGTAAAGAGAATGCACTTATTAAAAGCCTTTTATGAGCAGTTGTCCTTAAAACAAGATGGTACTTACCTGTGTGTATTTATAGAAGATAAACATTATACATTTGAGTTTGGCACCAAAGTTACATAGTTTTACCTTCTGTAAGAAAATGGGCAATGCATTTAACAGCCCAAATCAAAATATGTACTGAATATAGTCTATGACACAAAATTCTTGATTCTTAAATATCATCAAATATTTATTCCTATATTCCTTTGACTGAGTGAATGAATGAATTATACCATTTACCAAGGCTTAGTCTGCAAAAGCTATAATTCTAAATAACAATTTGCAATTTGAATATGTAAATCTGAAAGCATATCACAATTCACCACGTTAATGAATACCACAGGACTTAGGTCAGTAAGCAAACCCATGCATACTCACCTTAAGTACTTCCCAGTGACTTCACTGACATTTTTAAATATTCAGTTTAAACATTAGTGAATTTGTTAGTAAAAATGTAAAGGACTTAGCTGCACAATTAGCATTTGCTAATATTACTTCTGTGTGTTTATATGGGCTTTCAAGCCAGTGCTGACTCCTAACTATTGTCTTGACATGTCCCTGCAGTTTCTTGGAGAAAGGCAGAGTGGTTTGCCATTGCCTGTTTCCTAGGGCTGGGAAAGAATGATTGGCCTACAAATCTCCCACCTGGCTTTGTGCCTAAGGTAGTAGTACAACTCACAGTCTCACTGTTTCTAACCTGCTTCCCTAATTGCTACACAAATCAAATTCTAGCAAGCAAAGTCTTGGATCAAAATTTAAGTTCTTTTTAGGACAATCCCATTTATTTCATTCAATTTCCTGAAATGCAAAACTCAGAAAAAATTGTATCTACTATTTTGTTCAGTCGCACAGTCGTGTCAGACTCTTCGCGACCCCATGTATCTACTAACCTAAGCTTTAAAAGGTAAAATGTAGGTACTATTCATAATGATATATTTAGAAAGAAGATGTAAATTACAGTTAATTTCCTTATATACATTTCCTTACACTAAAAAGAACAAATAAAAATCTGCAGGATGGTGATGGTGACGATGACGACGAAGGAGAATGAGAAGAGGAAGTAGAAAAGCATAGATGTGAAAACCACTGTTAAATCAGGGGTCCTCAGTTTCAGTGTTGGGATCCTCTGGAATGAAGGTAAAATAAAACCTGAGCAGGATTCAACATGTAATGTAGGAATACTGTGTCAACATTCCCAGATAAATCAGACAGAAGACACAAGTAGATGAACTAATTCTACTTTATTGTACGGCTACAATCTTGCCAAGTCTGGAGATACGAACTTCCCACCACACTTTTAACCACCTGAACAATTAGGACAGGCCCCTCCTAAGTTTCTTCTTCTGACTGTTAATCCATTGTGGGCTCCTGCCTCTCTTCATCTGACTGCGTCCTAGGCAGCATTTCTTCCCTTGTCCCCAAGGGCATCCACACATTCCATTACACAAGTACTCCAGGGTTTGCATCCCACCTTGTTTATATTAACAAGGTGAGGAAATTATTCTTATCATAACACTGAGAACACCCGTGATGGAGAGAGGAATATTGCACAACCAATATATTCTACACTTATTTCTTGCTGTCCCTCGCGCTTGTGAAATCATAAGTTTTCTCCTTGGAGGGTCATGCAATTGATTCATCATTATAGAGCTAATGTATCACAAAATTTGAGAATTTATATTTTAACCAACTGATGACAGAAACTGATTTCCATTAGGACACTGATGGATGTGTTGAATCTGAATTAAATTGTGCACAATATATAACAATGTTCATGGTGTATATCAGAAATTGGTATCATATACATTTTGAATGAACTCCATAAATATATTTTAACAGTGGTAAAATTTAAAATGTGCTTCTGTCTCAAAAGACTTTTTTTTCTATTGGATATAAATTATTGTTAAAATTATTACGTTTAAGGTTAAAATTAAATTTTGTTATAGTAACATTATTAAAGTTATAATAATATTTTAATATTATAGTAACCATAATTAAAATGTGGCAGAAATATTTTCATTTGCAAATGCTAATTATAAGATGTTTGCTACTGAAAAAAGTAATTTAATCTATAAGGCCAGTGTTATTCAAACTCCCAGATATACCCCCCCGCTCCCAGACTCACAACTCAGCCTATTAATACTATTATACACACCACATTATTATTATTTTGGCCATTTTATGCATCGTCTTATATACATATTAGGGGTACGCATCAATTTTTTGGTGCAACTCCAACACATCACTTCTATGGTTTTGTAATTATGCTACAACCACTCAATATGTTCTATTGAACATTTCTTCAGAAGCATTTTCTACAGCTTATGCAAGTGGATATTTAACTAAAGTCTCATATGCTTTGTGTCTTTCTGCCTAGATATATAAAAGTACTTAATAATTTTTTTGTTTACTTTTTCTTGCATGAACCCTTTCTCATCTGTTGCAAGAAGATTAAATTCTGTATCTTCTATCATTCTACTAATATTTTACTCTATAATTCTTCACACATTGGCATTGCAATTAGTTTTTAACCAAATTAATAATGAAGTGATAGTGCATGCCCAGATATACTTTTCTTTACTCACAAAATCTCATGAAGATTATGTTTGAGGATTCTTACTTATAATATAGTCTCCTGTCAAAAGTGATAATTTAATGTCCAATATTCATGTACTGGAATGAGACACAGAAAAAAAAACCCAGTTTTTCACCAACCTATGATTATTTTAAATTAACTGCTGCAGGAAATGATGGTAGTAATCATGCATAATTTAGAGTATGATACACCCACTATCAGAGCTAACTGTAACGTAAATCTAAATTTAAAAGAAGTAATTCTTTGTTAATTCCTGTCTCCTTGCCAGTTCCCTTGGTAAAATAAACTGTAGGATGATAAAGTAAGCTACTGTTATCCTTATTTAAAGTTTATTTTTATATTTACCTTCAAGCCTGCATAGAAAAGAATGGATTTCTGATGCTGTCATCAGTATCATATAGTATTTATAGACAGATAAGGAACGATGAATAATATTTTCCAATGATTTCTACAGCAACTTCCATTAACAAAGCAAGAACTAAATACTACCATTAAAGTGAGACAGTTATAGTAAATGAAAGACTGCCTTTAACAAACTTAATACCTGTACGAGTAACACTTATAGTGGTTTGTGGTAGTACTCAATATACAAGTATTATACAGCATAAAATGTTGACATCTTTAATCAAGTCAAGTTTCTACTGATTTTGTTAATGGAAACGGTCACACCAAGGAAGACACAGGTCTGAAAACTTGTGGATATATTACTGTGAGTGTGCAGGCTGCCTATTAAATTGGCCAGCCGGTACCTGGGCTGATGGTGTCCTGTCCCTTTAAGACTTCTCCCTAGCCAGACCAGCAATGTGTGACTATAAAAGCAGAGCAGGGAGCAGAAGCGGGGGTTGTTGGTGGGACAAGGAAGGTGGTTTGCATTTGTTTGGGAAACTAAAACAGCCTTAAGTGGCCTTAGGCAAATAAAAGAATTACTTTCTCCAGAAGTAGGGCTCAGGAAGAGAAGTAGTGAAGGAACAGGAGTTGCAGCAGAATTAGGGAAGACTGGTGTAACAAACGGTCAGTACTAGCCTTTGAGTAGAAGTGGGTGTGTTGCCTAGAAGCTAGGTGGGGTTGTGTTGACTGTTGTGTTGTTGGGTCTTGGAGCCCGCTGACTGGGTATATGTAAAAGAACCCATGACAATTATAATGCATTAAATTGATACAACAATGCATGAAGTTCAACTGCAGCACATTTGTCATTTTAAAAATTTAAATGGAGGCTAGAGTTGCTGCCAGATATCTTGCATTCTTGACAGATATATCCACCCAGCTAAGATGTGATTTGACACAGACAGATATTCACTATATATTATACTTAGTTAATTCCTGATATTCAGAAATAATATTGCAATATGGGAATCAACATGTTATATTTTACTCCCACTGAAGATAAGAACATCAGTAATTATCACAATTCACAGCTATGTGTTCCATCTAGCTTTACATAATATTTGCTAAATGATAGAAAGTGAAGACAACTCCTCTGACCATGTCATGTTTAGGGGTTTTCCACAAGCATATGGTTTTTCATTACATATCATGCTAAATAAAATCAAGCCTCTTTTTATGTCTTCATATTGCTTTTTTATGTATACATTAAATGTACATTGCAATGACTGTGAGATATAAAAGTAAAGGTTTCCCTGTCTGTCGTGACCGTCTCTAGTGGGCACTGCTCATCTCTGATTCATCACTGAGGGAGCCAGTGTTTGTCCAAAGATGCTTCCCTGGTCATGTGGTCAGCATGACGATATGCCAAGCAGCATGGAATGCTGTTACCTTTCCCACCAAATTAAAAAAGGTAAAGGTTTCCCCTGCCAGTCATGGCCAACCGTAGGGGGAAGTACTCACCTCCTAATCCCACCTAATCTAGTGGTACCTATTTATCTACTTGCACTTTGCATGCTTTTGAACTGCTAGGTTGTCAGGAGCTGAGGCAGGAGCTCACCCTGTTATGTGGCAGTGTTTGGATCTCAAACTGCCAAGCTGCCAAGCCCAGCGTCTTTAATCGCTTGGCCACCGAGCCCCCGTATATATAGTGCATACACACATGCACATTATTGTGCAAATGTCTCAGTCCACCCTTACATTTATTGTTTAATGATCATATATTATGTTGCCCCCTTTTATTACAATACCAACAGAAAATACAGGAAATTTGTATGCAATATTCAAAAACAGGAAAAAGTAGAAAAAACAGCTTCCATAGTCTAGAGTGGCAAGTATTTGGTACTGACTATTTAAAACTGACTTTTGCCTGAAGAAACCATTTTGTTCTAAAAATTGTATTTATTTAAATTTTGCCAGTATATTTCGCATACTGTACTTTCTGTTTGAATCTTCATACAGAGATTGAGGCAGAATTACAGAAACCGAATAATTATGGATGTTCATTAAAACTTTGCTAAAACAAAGTGGGTGGTGGACTTTTGCAGAGTACTGTACATAGTATCAAAGTAGTAAAGCAAGATAACAAAACACTGGACAGGAACTAAAAGAAACAGATCTATACAACTAAGGGTCTTCAAACATCCTTGCCAAAGACCTGGGTGAAGGGCCAAGTCTTCAAGGCCCTTCAAAATACCTACAGGATAGGAGGCAATCTTCATCTTCTTATTATGTTCTAATAATTCTGGAAAACACGAGTACCACTTGGAACAAAATCTCTTTCTTGAAATAATATAAAAATTCTAATACCAAGCAACAATACTTGGAGATAAAAATGTTTATTATTGATTTAAAGTTGTTATCTGTGCATTCTTATTAATTTATATTTCAATGCATTATCAGTTTTAAACTCAGCTCATCTTACGGTACAACACTTCAAAAACTGTTCTCAGTGAGACACAGTAAACAAAATAAGGATTGTGTATGGAACATCTGCAGGCTCAAAATGTCATTGAAATCAATCCTGGGGAATAACTATATATAGACTGCATGCCTTGCATGCAGAATTAATCCTATTATCTTTAATAAAAAAAAGTAGCTAGCTTAGGCCTGAAAGGCTCTCTAAAAAGCTACTGCCAGTCCCAGAGAAGACATTACTGAACTAGGTAGACCTATATCTGAGGAAACATAAACTACCTCTCAAATGTCCAACTTTACTTTCTTTGAATTCTGTGATCCCACAATATTTGCTTCATAATAATCATACATATTGTGGATTCATAATTATGTTAATTATCTGTTGAAAAAGCAAGTGTTTCATAATAAAAAAGTGATTAACTCTTCATTGGGGATTTCTTTCCAACACCAAATAATATCAAAAAACATTTGTTGCCCTTTCACTGATCTGGAATATTAATTTTATTATATTTAATATGACAAATTAAATGCCAATAGAACAAATGAACAAAAATTGTTTTTTTTAATTATAATAACCTGCCTTCATTTTAAACAATTATAAGACAGGTCCATAAAATAAAATTATAATATTTGTATTGATCTACATAATTTCCCTTGTAATTTATGCTAAAATTAGATTAATACTGAGAGGCATGAAATCAATTTCTAATCCTGCTGAAATTTACTGAGTAATATTGGGCCAATCTATCCAATCTATAGATTGCCTGACTAATTGTGCATGATTAACTAACCTATGAATGAGATAAAAAGAATATAGTTTTATGTGTTTATATTATTATTTTGTTGTGAGCTGTCCAGAGTTGCTTGAAGTGAGTTGAGTGGCAGATAAATTTAATAAGTAAGTAAGTAAGTATAGCCTCCTTGAATCCGTAATTGGCCCCAAAAGGAGAAAATTCAATACAGTCTTTATAATATTTATGAGGAAAAATGTCATATGTACAATATAAACAAGTAGAAAAATCTACTTCCCAAATTTAATATACCGCTGAGTATGAGAAAATGTTTTGGGAGTTATAGCTAAAACTCTCCTCACTCGCTCCAGTACAGTGAAGACAACTGCCTAGTAAAAAAAAATACTCTGATGACATCCCATGACTAATGGATACTACAATAGAATTCTGCTGTAGCAAATTCTGTAATATACTTCGCATGGATTTTTTTCTCTTTAGTAAGAGAATACTCGAGGTGTGGTGGTGCAAGCAGTTAAGACTCTTGGCTTGCCGGCTGGAAGGTTGGCAGCCCAAGTTCAAGACCTGGAATTGCGACGCAGCAGGGTGAGCTCCTGTTGTTCTGCCTCAGCTCCTGCCAACCTCACACCTTTGGTGTCTAGTCACGCTGGCCACAAGACCACGGAAGAGTCCTCGGATGAACACTGGCTCTTTGGCTTGGAAACAGAGATAAGCACTGTACCCTAGAGTCAGTCATGACTGGCAGGGTAACCTTTACCTTTAAGAGAATAAAGGATGAAACTCCAGGATGAAACTTCTGATAGAATCTTCTCATTTATACATAAGCTGATGATATCCCTCCAAGCATTATGCTCTTAGAGAACAAGAGCAGGAGACATTCAGTCCTAATCAAGAGATCATTTATAATGTAAACAATGTTCTTGTGCTTGAAAGAGAATGCCACCATTCTTACCACTTCTTACATTCACTAAGAAGTGTGTAATGGTTACGACACAGGATTAGGACAAAAGGCTCAGGATCTAATCTGCTTCAGCCATGATCTGGTCTACACAGAAAAGACAGAGGAGAGAATGCTATGTGTATCTCTTTGTTTCCTGGAATAAAAACATAGATATAAAAGATATAAATCCAATGAATGAATAAATAATTAAATAATGTTATTTAATCAATAACATTAAAACAATTTAATAAGCAGTTATTTAATTTTAGTTTTTGACTGAAAGTATGATGGAAAAATGTTCTTCAAAGGTTAAAGAACCTGCTAAAGGTAAATAAATAAATCTTATTTTGTTCATACTGATATTTCAAACATAACTATTTTTAATTTCTTTAATTATATCTCTAAAATGTGTGCTATTGGACCATATTAATAAAATTATATATTGTAACTGGTGCATCCTGTGAATACAGAGGATCTGATAGAAAATTCAGTGCAAACTCCTTTTTAAATTGTTTTATTAAGATAGCAGAAGTAAACAGAAAATAGACAGCGGAAATAGGTTCATTTCCCTAGCCTCTCTTTACAACCATAACTAACTGTGTTGCAATCCATTGCAAATTCTTTCCTCTTCAGCAGCTTTGACAACACAGCAAGATAAGAGCTGCTGAATCTTCTATGCAAGACTTTAGCCTAAAGCAACTCTAAATTGCTATTGTAGACAATAATTGAGCTTAATGGATTTGTGCACATCTCTATTCCAAACTCTGTTTCCCAATTTAGAATTAAGAAAATGAAGATAGTGGTATTAATTTTATCTGTGAGTTTGGCTGACAGCTGACCTTTCTCTGTGTGATCAAACTGATGAACTTCCATCCTTTTTAATATCTGGGGAATCAGCCATGCAGATAGACCATCTTCCTTTTTATGTCTTCAGCACTTTTCTCTAGATCATGCCCAATAATTCACCTCAGTGACCTCTATGGATTTGTCCTTGAACTAACAAACTACCAACAGTTCAAATACTATCCAGCCCAGCTCAGGTTTACCCCCCAAATGTTTTGCAGTAAAATCATAAATTTCCACAGCCAGAGAAAACATCCTGTCACAGATGCCACTCCTCTCTCCTCTCTCCTTTTAAGACCCTTCCTGAAGACTTTTAACCATCTCATCTCTTCCTCCTCTTTCCACTCCTATGACAACAAAATTATACCTACTCTCCTTATCAAGAAGACTAACACAAATTTAGTGTAGATGTTTGCCTAAGTAATGGATATCTAATGAGCTGGCAGAAAGCCATGGTTATTGCTGGTATATCACATACATACCTCCAGACAAAATAGAAACAATTCTCAATCTAG
>JANHZU010010067.1:89883-107805 GCA_032468055.1 Acrochordus granulatus | reverse complement strand
CTGTAGTGGGTGGTTTGAATCAAATAACAGGTACTGGTCTGTGTGAGTGGGCTTCCTGTATACTTCCACATGGAGCCTTCTTTGATGGCTTGACATCTTTAGTTCTGAATGGGGTAGCACTGCCACAGACAAATCTGGTACGCAACCTGAGGGTTCTTTTGGACTCACAACTCCTGCTTGATGAGCAGGTGGCAATTGTGGCTAGCAGAATCTTTGCACAACTTTGTATTGTGTACCAGTTGCACCCATACTTGAATCAGGAGTTGTTGCACATAGTCACTTAATCCCTAGTCTTGTCTGGATTATTGCAATGTGCTCTCATGGGGCTGCTCTTGAAGAGCATCTGGAGACTACAGATGGTGCAGGATGCAGCTGCACAGATGGTCTTGGATGTCCTGAGAGTGACTCATGTGTCATCACTGCTGGTTGCCAGCCTGTTTCTGGATGCAATTCAAGATAATGGTCTTTACCTATAAAGCCCTTTATGTCATTACTTAAGAAACCATCTGACCCCAATGGATTTGGCCCACCTCACCAACCCTGGAAGTAGGGACTATTGCAGATCCTGTCAGCCAGGGAGTTCAGCTAGTGGAGCCCAGGAGAAAGGCCTTTTCTGTTGTGGCACCTGCCCTATGGAATGTCATACAACCTGAAGTGAGATCAGCCCTCTTTTGGCTTTCCGTAAAGGAGTGAAAACCTGGGGTCTGGGCAGCAGCATGGCATCATGGAGGTGGTTTCTGGATTGAAGAGCCCACCTCCATTTTAACTTTCCACCATCTTATTTATCTCCTACATCTCCCTTATTTATCTCCTTTATGTATTATTTTATCATCTTTTACAATTGTACTGAATTCTATGATGTTTTTACTGTTTTTATTGTAAGTCGTCTTGAGTCACTGACAGTGAGTTTGGCAAGCTATAAATTTGATAAATAAATAAAATTAATCAATAAATGCTGTAGATCACAACTGCAATCCTACCATCATTAACTTCAAAGTATGTAGTATAAATAGGAATACAGAATAATCATATGAAGACCATAATTCTTCCTTCTGTCATAAGTATCCAGATTAATAGTTTCTCCAGTTATTTGTCAATGTATATAGCAGTGCTCACTAGAAAAAAGCATCTGTTTCACTTATGAGATGATCGAACAGTACCTCTACTTAGCAAGAATATCTTTTTTGATTTTATGGAAAAGGCAAAACTTTATATTGTGAACTACTAGGAAACTAAAGAAATAGTATCAGCATATACTGTGGTTTCATGAATTATGATTTGTTTTTTGCTCTCTGAAAATCTTAATTTTGGTAGAAAAAAATATTTAGCAGAGCAGCAAAAGTAAGCAGTGTAGAAACTGAGCAAGTGTGTATTGCAGATTTGTGTTTTAACATTTTCAGAGAGAAGAAACCAGTGGCACTCTATAAATTATAGAACATTCTAAAAGTCATGATTAATTTCAAGTAATAGGTTGAGAGAAAACTGCCATATACTGCATCAGATTTCAGTGAGTCTATCTTTCCTTAAGCTGGGCATCCTCCAGATTTGTGTCCCACAACTCCCAGAATTTTCAAAAATGGCAATGCTAATTTGGAATCCTGGTTATTGATATCCATACATAAAGAAGTAACAGAGCTTGGGGAAAAGTGATATATAGAATGTGCCAGTGGCTCTGTGAGTAGTTGGCTTGGAATGTTTCCTCATCCTATCAGGAAGATATTAGAAAACTAAATCTTAAGTTTGTGTTTGGAAATATATATGCTAAAGGACAAACTAGGCAGGATAGTAAATTCAAAAATTCACTAGAAACAAGAAAAATCACATCAGTTGTAGGTATGCAAGCTAACTGGCTTATGGCAAGTACAGAAGGAATTCAATCTTTTCTTTCTTTTCTGCTCTATCAGGGAAGAAAATGCCCCTAACAAGCTGATATTTGCTTGAGATAAATGTAAATGGGGTTTAAAGAACAGTTATTAATATTTACTGAAGAAAGGGAAAAGGTTAAATTGCCCTTCACATTGCTTGAACCCAATAATTATCAGCATTTTTAAATGGATGCTACTTGCATTCTTAAAAATCTCCATGTTAAGCACTTAAATATATTTAAGTGTCACCTTTCATTTGACCTTGAATGACATCCCTTTTTCAAAGTAACTTCAAATATCATAAAAGAGAAAAGAATTTCTTTAAACCTGTAAAAACAAATATCCTCTTTATCAGTTCAAGTACTTTGTGGTGCCCTTGATTTAGTATATACACAATAGGAGTGACAGGAAACACTGGGAAATTCAGACCAGTTTAGTAATTCAAAAATAAGTGCCTGCGAGTTCCCATCTCTTCCACATATTGAATGGGAGCTCCTATCTGTTTCCTAAGCTCCACCTTCCTTTATTTTTAAATAGGATTTGTTTAATAAAATAAATTAATTACATAGGAATGTAATTAAAATAAATACATAGGAATCTGACATGCTATGAAGTATCCAACCGAAGGTTCACATTATTTGTAGCAATACCTTATATAGTAAGAGGTATGGTAGCAAATACAATGACGGACTATCATGGTTTCTGGAAAGTAAATGTTTTCTATTTTGTTAATAGGCAAGCTTCCTATGATAGCCATTTGATGTAGCTATCCACCATATACAAAATTCCATTAGTACCCTCAATTAAAAACTGTTGTCAATTCCATATATACTGAAAATTGTGTAAAGACATTGATTCAGTGGTTTTACTAATACAAAGGGATTTCTCACAAGCACACCTTCATGAGAAAAATGAGTATCAAATATTTTAATAAATAACATCCTGAGTTACCGCAGAGTATAACCATCTACATTTATCAGCAGTTAAAGCAATGGAAGAAAGATAACCAACCTTCTTTAAATTTGGATGTACAAATAAGATTTATAAGGCCAGTTGCTGTTGGCAATGGTGATGATGGTGGTTTTGCAAGACTCTATTTGAAAAATTCCCTTTTTATCAGTCTTACTCAGTTGTTCTAACTATATGATCAGAAATAAAAAATGAGAAAAAGAATGAAGAACAAGAGAACAGAATCTGAGAACTGATGAGGAGACTAGAATGCTTACTGACAAATTATTGCCTTGTACAATAATAAAACATCAGTCCATTTCCTGGAAAAACAAGAAGTAATATAAGTTCTACTAGTAGGTCATCAAAAATTCCTTACTTTTAACTAACAACAGAATTTATTTATTTATGAAAGTTTAGAAACTGCCTATCTCCCTCACAGAGAGACTCTGGGTGATGTACAAATAAAATTTTAAAAACATAAAAACTGAATATAAAATTTAAAATAGAAACAAGGTGTAAAATTCAACAATAAAAGTTAATTAAAAGGCATGGCAGATCCAAGTCTTCAAACATTTCCAGAAGATCAGGAGAGTGGGAGCCTGCCTCTCCTCGAGGGGGGGGGGTTGGAGAATGTTCCAAAAGGTGGAGGCAGTGGCAGAAAAGCCTCTGAGAAATATCAATCGCAATCTTCTAAAATTTTGGATGCATTTGAAATATATTTCAATTAATTTAATTTTAAATTTTACATTGGAGTTCTCCAGATGCAATTTGGGGAAATTTCAGATTTCCTTGCTTACCACTGTCACTCCACAAACTTTCTGCATTTTTGTACTTAGTGCAAGAGGAGCCCCGTCTGTATTTTCCTTCCAGTGGGGAGAGGTCATGCACTGAAACCCCTTTTTTTCTGCCATTACTCTAATCTACTTGGAAGGAAAGACTATGAATTCTAGTTTTCTAATTCACATTAATATATTATATTGCATGGTTGTGTAGAAGTTTATGTTTTCTAACTATAAATTAAAACTGCATTCATTATTCTATAGTTTGTAGAAATCAGATTCTGTAATATAATATGTGACTTTATTTTTTATTGTTCATTTACATATGACACATATCCACGAACCATAACCTTTTGAATATAAAATATCTAATCAAATTATTGGCTTTGTCATAATTTTTATTTTAGAAACTAAAGAATCCTGGTATTGTTAGTTTATACTTGGTGGATCGTTTATAAATTGCATTTCTAAATGCTGAAATATTTGTTCATAGGTACTGGTATATTTTTAGAGTACAATGTCACTGCATGTATTAGTGGATTAATTAATTTATTACTCAAAATTTATTATTTAAATGATTATCCAAAAATTATCCACAAGTCAATATAAACTTTTTTTTTCAATACAACTCCTCCTTTATTGCAGGCATTTGATATGAGAATGTATCTGGCACCAAATACAAACTCATGTAGCAAACAGTGACATACGCCATGAGCAAATAATGCTGTTCCATTCCCAACACTACACTGTAGTATCAAAGGCATGGACATAATTGAAATGCTGCAGCCTGTAGACTAAAGCTTTTAAATATCTCCATATAAAATTACACTTATGGTATGTTGACAAGCCACCTGTTGGGCTGGAAAAAAAACTGTGCAACATTGTGCCCTTGTGAGACCACCTTTTACTGCATAGCTGTACAAACCTTTTCTTGCCAAGCACTTTTTGATCTGAAAAAGTGCAAACCACTCAACATTTTTAAAAGGTACAAAACACTCAGTGTTCAGAAGTGTGGATGCCCACAAAACTAAGTAATTTGCTAAAGCACAGTTTAAAGGGCAAAGCACACTTCTGACTTTTTTTTTCAGAAAGCTTATTTGCCTAATTGCAGAGTTCTTTAGACTTGCATGGTGGTAGGTGTTAAAGGAAAACAATGAGCTTGAACCCTCTGGACCCTGAGTCCAGCTATAATATTGGATGAAAATTCTGACCTGCTTCTAAGGTACTTATGATAAAATTTTGTAGCCTGTTTGCTACATGTACGATTTGATTCTGGATTTTGTGTTTCATAAAAACATAGATGTGGCTTGGTGTGATGCTTAAAACCAATATGTTGCAGGTTGTTTAACAAAGCATTCTTAAGCAAGGCATCATTTTGTTTGCTGTGTGAACCTAGGCAACAAACATTTTGAGAAGCTGGGAATAGCATTATATGAAATGATTATTTTAACACTGAATGAATAAGGAAGCTGTATTATGTATGTTGCATAATTCAGAAAACTAATTTCCTTTTGAGTACCTTGTAAAAAATTTCTAAGATTTAGAATACTTCAGCTGACATCCAGAAAGTGTCGTAATTCCATGCCTACATTGTCTTTGATTGAACTACTAGCTCTAAACCAAACTATTTGGATCTCACCATTTATATTGTCAATTGTTTTAACTTGCTTAAACTTTATACAGTAAAGTATTTATATATTTAAAAAAAAAATGCGAAACAGCATATGCCTGGACAGGAAAAATCAAGATGATTTCTATCATCTAGTTGTTATCCAAATATTTCCACTTACATATGATGTGTCTAAATACTGTACTGTATGTATCTATTCAGAAGCAAACACTGAACTTATTGGAATTTAAATATCAGATAAGTGTGTATAAACTTCAGTTCTTGTAACATAAATATTATTTATGAGGTGCGGTGGCGCAGCGGCTTAATGACGCCAGTTGTGTAGACCAGAAATGGCTGGCACTCTAGCAGTTTGCTAGAGTGATGGGGTGAAGCCACAGTGATGGGGTGAGCTC
Organism: Acrochordus granulatus; assembly: GCA_032468055.1. Lineage (NCBI taxonomy): Eukaryota > Metazoa > Chordata > Lepidosauria > Squamata > Acrochordidae > Acrochordus > Acrochordus granulatus. Next base: position 102,185 of record JANHZU010010067.1, on the reverse strand, counting down.
CTTTCACTCACCTCCAGCTCCTGCCCACCCAGCAGTTCAAAAGCATGTAAAATGTGATTAGATAGATGGGTGCCTCTTCAGAGGGAAAGCTGGCTGGCAACGACGGAACAGTGAGTCGGCATTGGACTCGCCCATCCCAGGGGTGGAGCAGGAGCCTCGGAGGATGCCCCAGATGTTATCATCACCGGCCAGCCGAGGGGGATGGGGTAAATAAAAGTAATGTACAATCTCTAATCTGTGTAAGCGTCCAAGAGTCTTCTGAAATTTGCAGGATAGAAATGTAATTCATAAATAAATTTAATACTGTAATGTAATGATGGAATATATTTCTTGAAACAGGAAAGCAACTATATCATCATCAACTGAGAAGTACCTGACAATTGTCTGTTTAATAGGTTTCCAATAAGAAATTATTATAACTTCTATAATTAAAATATATACATCTATCATATTAAAATATATACATTTATCATTTTTATGCTTGTTTCTGTATATATGTCTACATATAGTGAAATTATCTATTTTTGGACAGTGAATTGTTAATTGTTTTTAAGAAAATTACTTACTAGCATAAAAGTCAGTATTGTCACAGAAATATGAGAGGATAATTGTGATAACTCCTACAAACATAATCTTAAACCAATCATGCCATTAATTGTGCTTTCCTGTTAATTAGACCACTATGAAACTATAGCTGGAATTATTGTTTCACCTCAATTGACAAGTCAGCTATGGAAATGGAGGGTCTTACTGGAAAAATCTAGTTGTGTAAGAGATGAAAATGAAATTAAGAGACAAAAATAAAGGAAGAATGCCCTAAACATGAATTATCTTCATATATTTGGTAATTCAAATAGTGTGTTTTTCTAACCATGGTTAATATAAACCATGCTTCATTAGGGTCACTTATCAGGTTCAATCGATAACATTAGTTTTTGGTTTACCATGATGTAAAGAAGAAGAAGCTCATACAATAACTGCTACACAAACACCTGATTTAGACTTCATCCCAACTCTTTCAGCAGAGTGATTCACATTTACACAGATAATTGTGAGAAACCTAGTGGTTTGTGCCTTGAGAGAAATGGCAATCCACTTGCCAAGAAAAACCCATGGATAGTAACAAAAGGTTAAATTATATGACACTGAAAGATGAGGCCCTACAGGATGGAAGCTGTACAATATGCTACTGGGGAAGAGCCGAGGGTAGCTTGAGAAAGAGTGAAGCAGCTGGGCCAAAGCCAAAAGGATGCTCAGCTGTGGGTGAGCCTGGAGATGAAAGGAAAGTCCAATGCTGTAAAGAACAATATTGAATAGGAACCTGGAATGGAAGATCTGTGAATCAAGGTAAACTGCATGTGCTCAAACATGAGATGGTAAGATTGAATATTGACATCTTTGGAATCAGTGGATTAAATTCACTATGGTGAATTTAATTCAGATGACTACTGTATATACCATTGTGGACAGGAATCCCTTAGATGAAATGGAGTAGCTTCATAGTCAATAAAAGAGTGAGAAAAGCAGTCCTGGAGTTCAGTTTCAAAAATGACAGAATTATCTCGATTTGAATCCAAAGCAAACCATTCCACAGTAATCCAAGTCTATGCTCCAACTACTGATGCTGAAGAGGCTGAAGTTAACCAGTTTTATGAAGGCTAACAACACCTTCTAGAACTCACACCAAAAAAGATGTCCTTTTCATCATAGGGGATTGGAATGTTAAAGTAGGGAATCAAAAGATAACCAGAACAATAGGCAAGTTTGGCCTCGGAGTCCAAAATGAAGCAGGGCAAAGACTAACAGAATTTTGTCAAAGGACAAACTGATCATAACAACTACACTTTCCCAACAACCCAAGAGGTGACTTTACACATAGAGAATCTCTATACAATCTACAATCAGTCAAACTAAGACCTGGAGCTGACTGGGACACAGATCATGAACTTCTCATTGCAAAATTCAAACTTAAATTGAAGAAAGTAGGGGAAACCACTAGGCTATGAATAGGTATGACCTCAATGATATCCCTTATGAATAAACAGTGAAGGTGAGGAACAGATGTCAAGGATTAGATATGGTAGACAGAGTGCCTAAAAGGCGATGGATGCAGAACAGTGTACAAGAGATAGCTACTGAAAGCATGCAAAAGAAACAGAAATGCAAGAAAGCGAAGTGGCTGCTGATTAGACCTTACAAACAGCTGAGGAAAGAAGGGAAGCAAAGGGCAAGGAAGGAAGAAAGGGAAAGTTAGATCCAACTGAATGAAGATTTCAGAGAACAGCAAGGAGAGATAAGAAGGCCTTAAATGAACAATGCAAAAAAAGAGAAAAAATAGGCTGGGAATGACTAGAGATCTCATCAAGAAAACTGGAGATATCAAAGGAAGGTTTTGTGCAAAAATGGGCATGATAAAAAGACAAAAATGTTTGGGACCTAACAGAAGCAGAATAAATTAAGAAGAGGTGACAAGAATACACAGAAGATCTATACCAAAAGGATCTAAATGTCCCTGATAACCACGATGGTATGGTCACTGACTTAGAGCTGACATCCTGGAGTATGAAATTAAGTAGGCCTTAGAAAATATTTCTAACAACAAAGCTAGAGGATGTGACAGTATTCCAGCTGAACTAATTAAAATCCTAAAAGATTATATTTTTAAAGTGCTGCCACCAAATTTGAAAAATTCAGCAGCAGCCACAGGATTGGAAAAGGTCAGTTTACATTCCAATCATAAAGAAGGCCAATGCCAAAGAACATTTGTATAATTATACTCACATCAATGCTAGAAAGGTTATGCTCAAAATACAAGATAGACTTCAGCATGTGTACCAAGAACTACCAGAATACAAGCTGGGTTTCAAAGAGGCAGAGAAACAAGAGATCAAATTGCCAACATTCGCTGGATCATGGAAAAAGCGAGGGAATTCCAGAAAAACATCTACTTTTGCTTCATTGACTATGCTAAAGGCTTTGATTGTGTGGATCACAACAAACTGTGGCAAATTCTAAAAGAGATGGGGGTACCAGACCACTTTACCTGTCTCCAGAGAAACCTGTATGCTGCTCAGGAAGCAAAAGTTAGAACTGGACATGGAACACTGGATTGCTTCAAAATTGGGAAAGGCATACGACAAGGCTGTATATTGTCAGCTGCTTATTTAATTTATATGCAGAGTGAATCACAAGCCGGAATTAAGATTACTGGGACAAATATCAACAACCTCAGATATGCAAATGATACCACTCTAATGGCAGAAAATGAAGAGGAACTAAAGAGCATCTTAATGAGAGTGAAAGAGGAGAGTGCAAAAGCTGGCTTGAAACTCAACATTAAAACAACTAAGATCATGGCATCTGGTCCTATCACTTCCTGGCAAATAGAATGGGAAGAAATGGAAGCAGTGGAAGATCTGACCTTCTTGGGCTCTAAGGTCACTGCAGATGGTGACTGTAGCCATGATATTAAAAAATGCTTGCTCCTTGGTAGGAAAGCTATGGCAAACCTAGATAGCATATTAAAAAACAGAGACATCACCTTGCCGACAAAGGTCCATATAGTCAAAGCTATGGTTTTCCCAGTAGTAATGTATGGTTGTGAGTTTTGGACCATAAGGAAGGCTGAGTGCCAAAGAATTGATGCCTTTGAACTGTGGTGCTGGAAAAGAGCCTCTTGGACTGCAAGGATATCAAACCAGTCAGTCCTAAAGGAAATCAACTCTGATTGTTCATTGGAAGGACAGATACAAAAGCTGAAGCTCAAATAGTTTGGCCACTTAATGCAAAAAGAGAACTCATTGGAAAAGACCATGTTGCTGGAAAAGATTAAAGGCAAAAGAAGAAGGCGACAGCATCGTATACACAATGGGTGTGGGTTTGGGTGGACTCCAAGAAGCAGTGGAGAACAGGGAGCCCTGGCATGCTGTTGTCCACGGAATCACAAAGAGTCAGACACAACTGAGTGACTGAATACAACAACCAGATTTATTACACATTGATTTATTACATATAATTTATCAAATGAAAATTTAGATTCAATGAATATATTGGAATCTGGAAACAGAAGATTTTAAAGATCAATATTCATTGATGTCAGAACTTTTCCTTTTAGGATTAATGGATAAACAGTTTTTAAAAAGCCATGGAAGATCACTTAAACATATGATCACTGTAGCAAGATTACTATATGCCCAAATATGGAAAGATTCAGCACTATGCTTTATGGAGAAATGGTTGGTGAAGTTTACACTCTTTGCTGAAACAGATAAATTGACTTATTTGAGAAGAGAAAAGACATTATCTACATTTATTGCTTACTGAAAGCCTTTTATGTACTTTTAATGAAACACTGAAATTATTAATGGTTATCCCCCTCATTTATTAAGAATTGTCTAAGGCAAAGAAGACAAGCACTTGCAGAGAAGAACATCAAATATTAGCACTTGATCCCTTCTATTTCAGGTGATTCTGAGGCTGCTAAGTGATTTTTTTTGTAGGCATGGGGTAGGGATTGCCTACTGTCCTGTTCCTAGGCTCCAAAGCTATGTCATGCGCCTTAAAGATCATTTGCACCCAGGGATCAATCAGGAACGATCTACTGTATTAACTGTAATGATTATGAGGGCAATTATGTTGGCCAAACAGGGTGGACCCTTAAGGTTAGACTTCATGAACATGCAGCAACGATCTGCCATAATGATCCTAATTCAGTGGCAACCTTGTACGTCCATGAGTTCAAGCATACTTTTGATTTAGCAACAGCTGTTATTGTGGGACAGGCAAAAAGCAAGGCTACCAGGGAATTTATTGAAGTATGGGAAACCAATAAATTATCTTTAAATAGATGCATGGACCTCCTGCAGGCATTTCAGGCTTTACGCTACCATGTATTTCTCCGTAAGAGGAAGGGAATTCCTCTTGCTTCAGTTTTGTCTTTTTTCCTCCTCTCTCCCCTCTCCTCCAGTCTGCTTTGAAACTCTTTTCCCTCGTTTCCCCTCCTCTACTCATTCCCTGTTTGCAAGAGTTCATGAGGTTGAATGAATGCTAATGCAGAAGGAACTGGCCAATAAAGAATGCACGTGGAATTTAAAAGTGTGCATTTGGGCAGTTATTTGCCTCTCTTGGCTATAAGTGTGCTTTTCGTTGGCTTGTCATCCTCTGAGGATGGATCCTAGGAGGGACCCGAAAGCTAAGGAGAATAAAGTCACAAGTTCTATCCCTGTGTGCAAAAGTGTTTAATTACAAAACTGAAAATAATGAATTTGTGATCTCTGGTTTGGAAAATTACACAGGAGACTATGGAAAGAAAAGCACTATGATGTAACTAAAAAAATGATTAAACTACATTTGTACTTTAATACTGTAAAGAATATTAGAAGCTACATTTATATCTATTTTTCTTTAACTTTTTTCCTTTCTTGCATGTTTTGCTTTTTCTTTTATTTCTTTCCTTTTCTTTTTCCTTCTCTACTTTACATTAATTTGGATTAGTTTTTAATTTGTTTAAAAGTTTTAAGAAAAACTATATTTAAAAAAAGAACATTTTAATTTTTTTTAGAACTTTTAAAGTTTTTTTAGAAATCTTTGTTAAGAAAGAATGCAAAGTAAATCAGTGGCCTAACCTATGGAGTAAGTACAGAATTTCTGTTCTGAGGAATAATCGGTTAGAGAAAATAATTTTAGGATGTTATCACGGAAGTTCAATTTCATACGTTACATGTTTCTTCCACGCCTGATTTTTGTTATATATTACATATTTGTAAAAGAGGCAGCTGTTGTTAATCCAATGAGAGTGAATATAGTGAGCCATAGTCAAGTAGTTATATGTGACCTATTTATTGACCCAAATGACTGCCCATGAATTGGTGTCTTGACCTCTGAATGAGATGGGAGAGCACTTACATAGTCATTATGATTAATAGTTTTCCCAGACAATCCTTAATGTTTCAAGTGGCAAGGAGGAAATTAAACAAATATTCTTCTACACTTTTCCCTGATGTTTTTCTCATCATGGGATTTAAATTACACTTACTTCCTTTAGCAGACTGGAAGGCTGTTGCATTAAAGATCACAATTATTATATTAAAATAAGTTTCCATTATGTAATTATCATTTCAAGTAGTTTATGTTTAGAGCAGATAATGTACTTAATGTGCTTTTAGCAAAGATAAGAAATTATGTATTCTCATTGCTGGTTTAGCCACATTTTAGTTTTTCTCCTCCAATCTGAATTCTAATTTTCATTTTATGTGAGTTTCCAAACCAACTGTTTAAAAGGCCCAACAATATCTGCAAAAGATAAACATCAAGGAAGCATCTTTCAGGGGGGAAAACATCCTAGAGATTGATCAAACATTTTTCATATGCAAAGAAACATTCATTCCAGTATTAAATTTGTAATGTTAGGAGGAAACACTGACAAATTATTTTGAAATTATGTATTTTCAAATCAGCACAAACAGTACAGACCATATTGCAGATATATCTAATTATAGTGGCATTTAGTTCAGAAAAATGTTAATGAGTAAGGCGGTAATGGTTTCAATTTCAGACCCTGTATTTCTTAATAATGTAAAGTCTCATACCTAATACATCACAGTTAGTTTAGAGATGCTGGCTTATAAATCTCCATGTAAATGAATGTACTGGGGATCTTTGGAGCTCTCTGGTTGTTTTCTTTGAGATGTTTCATTACCCAACTAGGTGACATCATCAGTGCTAGAAGGGAGTGGGGTTTGATCTCTGCTTATGCACAAGTGGCTTGCTGTCAGTGTTGATGGGAGTGTTCTTAGGGTTCCTTGATTAGCCTGTTTTTACTGTTTGTTTGTCTAAGTTGGTAATTTCTTGATTGAGGTATTGTTTACTGTTTGTTGGTCTAGTATTAATCTTGGTGTTAATATCCACTTATCTGGGTATTGATTGCTTGTGCTGATTGTGTCCTCAGTTGATGTCACACCTGATACCCAGCTAAATACATTTCCAAAAGAGGCATTCCCTTCTGAGTCCAGCCAGGTCTCAGTAATACACAATATGCTAAAATTTGATAGCAAAACAGAATATTTTGGCCAGACTTTTTTTTAAAGTATGAAAATGGGTATTCAATCTCAGATAATGAAAAGCTTTCAAGACTATAACTAGACCATTTTAGTTTTTAAAAATATTATTTCAAAACAATAATAATAAAATAATAAGGAATCAGCACATGCAAATTCCCACCTTAAGATCAAATTGATTTACAACAATGGTTTCAGCTCCATATGGAGAATAAAGCAAGTTTGGTAGCAGAGGGTAGTTTCCTTTTTGAACAATGTCTGCTAAGTCTGTGTCCATCATAGCAGCCATTTCATCAGTAAGAAAATGACCCATGGTACCCATTTTGTGACTCTATTCAGAAAATGCTTACAAAATTTGCAATGCATTCAAGAGCATTGAACCAACTAGTGGTGGTTGTTGGCAGGATCTTTCCTATGTCTTTTTTTTTCTTTTTTTAAACCCCAGGTTTTATACTGGATGTTCTTCTTAGAAAGTGTGTCTGTAAGATGCTGTAAAGTTCCCAGCATACAAATTTCAGTTTAATAGTGGGAACTTGAGCAGGCACATGTATAAACAGACCAATCCCCAAACTCTACTCAACTCTCTCTTCCCACTCCTGTCTTTTTCTCTTCTTTTAGGCTAAAGGTTTATCTTTTCATCTGCCTAGCAATCAATGGGAAGCTAAGATTTTCAGTGGGTCCCAGGCTCCCAAAATATTGAAGGTTATCTGTTTCAACAGTACTATAAGTATATTAAGCTGTTTCACACTGTTTTCTAAAACAAATCCTACAGATAAAAAGAATGAAGCCACTGAAAATACCTAATTTGATGATTTTTCAAATTCATGTTTAATCAATGATTCTAATGGAACTACTTAGGCTGATTCCTAATCTACACCAACAGAAGCTAATTCAACAATACATTGCAGATATCTGCAAAATTTTAATAATTATTATACTTAATGAATCCCATGAAAATGACCAATTGTGAGCAGTTTTATTCACACAATTTTATTATTGATAATGGCATTGATCCTGAAAATTACATAACACAGATTTATTACAGATTAACTAATTATTTCATCTTTATAAACAACGCCAAAATGTGTTGTTTCCATGTGTTTCTAGTACATTTTTGTGTCATGCCTTAAACAGCTGTTTCATGCTTTATAACATGACACTGGCAGTGGAATTCTTTTAGGTCAATCAGAGACACATGGACATCCTTAAAATATCAGTGTCAATAGACATCTAAGTTTGTTTCTTTTCTCTTTACAAAAGCCCTAACTTCCCTCAAGAGAAAATAATGGCTTTTCTAAATGGTTGAATGTTTGTTTGATGAACACTTTTGAAGTTTAAGACCAACAGGAAACACAGTGAAAATTGGCCTTGAAATAATTAAAACTACAACAGCAACAACAAACCAGCCAGAAACAAATACACAGTTGAAATAAAAGCATTGAAGCTACTTTATGGCTTAACACAAGAACTGTATACAGACAAATGTCTCTGAACATAGGTAAAATAATTCATTCCACACTCGAGGTCTCCTAATGCTACAAATAGACATCAAGGAAGTATCTAAGTTGAAAGTAGCAATAGATGAGAGTATATTTTAAAAAGTGATATTTCTTTCAACATATATTTAATTTATGGATTTTATTACCACAAACTGAAGTGAAGCTAATGATTTTAAATAGCCACATAAGTGATATTTCATATATTCAAGGTGGAGAAAGCTATTAGTGCTATAACTAGCTTACGACATTTTGCTGTCTGAAGTCTAAGATGCCCCTTTCAATCCTATGTACAGAAGACACTTGGATGGGATACTGAATCCACTTCAATATTGGCAGGAAAATATAGTTCTCCAAAATATTTGAGAGCAACAGACTGAAATAGGATAAGACAAGTTGTTTGAACTACAAGTTAAATAATGATTCTGGAGTTATAACTGCAGCCCACCATCTTTCTCTGGAAGTGTTTGCTTTGTCTAATGATAGGGCTGGCTCTTATTACATTGCCAACCTGAGAATCTGGGGTTTTGTTTTGTTTTTTTGTTTATTTTTTCACATTTTTGAACTGCTCATTTCCCTCACAGAGGGACTCTAGGCAGTGTATGATCAAATATTAAACTATAAAAACAATATATAAAAGATAAAATTTTAAAAGAGGCAAGGATGATAAAACACTGTTAGAAATTAATTAAATTAATTAAAAGGTAAAGGGAGGGCTTTCAGGGCACCAATCAGCCTCACAGCTGCATGCTTTCCTGGGTTCTTCATGCAAGGCCATGTGTTTGAAGACCTTGGCCAGTACTGATGTCAAGATGATAGACATATTATTCCTTGGAGCCTTCTTCTTTATATTTTTGAATATGGGTATTCCATTTGCATATGGATTTTATCCTCCATGGAAAGGCTCGACTCTTAACCAGAGTGCTTAAACAGGCCTTACATTTAATGGAAAAGGAGGTAAAATGTGTTTTACTGAAACTTCATAATATTTTGCCAGTACCTCTACAAGAGTTGGTTTCCAGCCATCTTTACAAATGTATATTTTTCAGTAATATGAAGCAAGATTTGGTTATGATACATTCATCCTATAAGTACTGTGAGTGTATTTTACTTTTGGAGGGCTAGTGAGAACCTGACTTCCGCCCCCCCCCCCCCAAGCTTTGGGCTATGAGAGGTATTGAGCTGGAGGGATATTTGGTCTGATATCTGGGAGGAAGGTTACTTTTGTGTTTAACCATGTTATATTGATTGCTGAGAATCACCTTGAAGCATTATATGAGATTGACAGCCATATAAGTCATGTAAATAAATAAATATGCACTAAAGGAAAGTGCTATATTTTATTTATTTATATCCTGCCTTTATTATTTTTAAACAACTCAAGATGGAGAACATATTTAACACACCTGCCTCCTCCTATTTTCCCCACAACCCTATGAGATGAGTTGGGCTGAGAGAGTATGTCTGGCCCAAGGTCACCCAGATGGCTTTCATGGCTAAGGCGAGATTAGAATTTATGACCACCCAGTTGCTAGCCTGTTACTTTAACCACTAGAATGTTTTTCTTGTAAGCTTAAAAGAATATTTTAAAATATTTCTTCTCTGCAGGAGAATAGAGATATTTGGCACAATAGAAAACAATGGTTTACTATTTTTTCTAATCCAGGCAAATACTATAGGTACCATTTGCTATCAATACTTCCACATTCCCTGTTTTAGTCTAATTTTATTGTATGAGCTAACTGAAAATGACAAACCTGGTGGTCTATGAATTGTCTGTGCATGATTGATTTAGAGCAGATCAGTGCTAATAAGGATGTGATGGCTACTAACAAAAACATTTTTCTGAATATTGAAAACTTCAGAGCTTGATATAGCAGATAATGTGATTCATGGTTTAATTACCAAACACACAGCTACTATGCTTTCATGCATTCCCAGAAAACATTAAAGTAATTTTTTTAGAAATTTGCCTGCTGTCAAAATTAATTTCATAAATAATGCAAAAAGAAGAAATCTATTGAGGCTGTATTAGAAGAGAGCCAATGTTTTCCTTCTTCACTATAGGAAACCAATTCAGTAAAACTGAATTGTTCCTGAAATATGTGACTATATGAAATATCTGGAAATTAACAGAATATAAGCAAAATGCAATTAAAATAAAGCAGCTGCATTTCTGAATATAAACACTTCCTAATGTTCACTACTTACAATGATAATAAATATCAGTCATTTCACATGTTTTCTTTTTTCCTTTCTTGAATATGATCTACATTCTGGCTTCCTGTGAATTAATATGAGTAAGTCATGTAGATTGAATAGAATCAGATTTAATCCATCTGGAATTCTGCTATAAGACTGAGATTCAAAAGTGGTAAAGATTAGCCTAAGATAACCTTTCTCAGCTGGATACCCTCCAGCTGTGTCAACTTCAACTTCCAGAATTCTCAGCAATGGCGAGGCTGACTGTGGAATTTTGGGCTTTTCATACATCTGGAGAGAACTCAACTTCAGAAAGTCTAGTCTGATGAAATTGTGGGTTGCCAAAGAAATGTATAAGCGTTTTTAATGTAGTTTTTAAATTTGCTACAACTGTGAAGTTGTATGAAGAAGAGTAATGCATAAGAGTAATTCTTATTAACCCAGAATAGAAAAATGTATTTTTAATGTGGTAGAAGAACATCAGTAGGTGGGCAGATAAATCTGCATTTAGTACTTTGCTGCAAAGAAACAATGAACTGCCAAACTGCAAAGAGGAACATTCACTGAATAATCCAAACCACTGTACTGGTCACTTACTTTCCAATGTGAGGAGCTGGAAATAGACTATATATTCTTCATGGTTTTTGAACAGTGAGTGCAGATTTATACCAGATTCCAAAATCTAGAACTATGATGTCCTAAGATTTAAGCACATGATTTTCAATTTCTGCCGAGTTAAAAAAAAAGATGTAAGCAACAAAAAGTTATTATTGTATCAGTGTTTTATAATAGATATCTTTTAAAATGTTATCTAATCAATTAGAAAATAGGAATTAGTCTAATAAGTCTTTCCTCGCTTCCATCAAAAAATGATAAATTGTTAGAAATTAAAGTATCTGCCTAGCCCTTGATTATGTTGCTACATTATATTTTATTTATTATATTTATAATTCCTGGAAGACTCATGGTGATTTACAACTTAAATAGCACAACAAAATTATTCAATATGAAATAAAACTAACATTGTAATAATGTAGAAGAATATGGAGATAAAGTTGAAGAAGAAATGAAGAATGGTTAAGTAAGCATGAGCTTAGCTGTGGGAAGGAAAAGGGTGTGAGTATAATGGAAAGGAAGAATAACCTTGTGGAATAGGAAGAAGAGCCACAAACAAGACGAGAGTCAGATAAATGAAATGAGTCTGGGCCAGAACTGAACTCCAAAAAATCATCTCAGGCCAGACTCTTGAGAAGATAAAGGGACAGAGAAGGGCACGTCGCAACTTTCTAGATTCTGTTCCTATAACCTTATAATAAAGTAGTTAGTATGCATGAGTTTGGCTTCCTTGCTTGGTCTACTCTGCAGGGCTGACAGCAACAAAGAAACTCAAGACAACTGCATCTTGATTCTTTTTTGTATGAGGAAAGGCAAAGGAAAACTGAACTGCTTTCAAGATTATTTTATTACATCCTTTAATAATATAATACAGCAGGGGTGCCCTACAGATCTTGCTGTCCTGCAGGTATCTGGTCACCAAGTCATATAAGTC